>MCJB01041145.1:54920-137972 GCA_002018475.1 Nicotiana obtusifolia | reverse complement strand
CCCCCCCCCAAACAAAACTCACGATTCTTCTTTGGATGCAGGCACAATCAACATAATAGGAACGTCCACAAATACATACACACAATAAGATCACTATCTTCACACCGACAAAAGTTGCTAAACGCGAACACATCAAGCTAAGAAATGCTTCATCCTTTTGCATTTAGTCATTGCTTTTCTTGCATAGGGCTAAGCACTGCCCTCATCATTGCATAAGGCTAAGCACTGCCTTCCTTTGCATGAGACTAAACATTGTCTCTATTCCTTGCGTAGGGCTAAAACATTGCCCTCATCATTGCATAAGGCTAACGCATTGACTTCCTTTGCATGAGACTAAGCATTGTCTCTACTCCTTGCATAGGGCTAAGCACTGCCCTCATCATTGCATAAGGTTAAGCACTTCCTTCCTTTGCATGAGACTAAACATTGTCTCTATTCCTTGCATAGGGCTAAAACACAGCCATCATCGTTGCATAAGGCTAAGCACTGCCTTCCTTTGCATGAGACTAAACATTGTCCCTATTCCTTGCATAGGGCTAAACACTGCCCTCACCTTGCATGAGACTAAGCCTGTCTCCATTCCTTGCATGAGACTAAGCATTGTCTCTACACCTTGCATAGGGCTAAACACTGCACTCACCTTGCATGAGACTAAGCACTGTCTCCATTCCTTGCATGAGACTAAGCATTGTCTGTACTCCTTGCATAGGGCTAAATACTGCCATCACCTTGCATGAGACTAAGCATTGTCTCCATCTTTTGCATGGGGCTGAGCGCTGCCTCCATACTGCATAAGGCTAAACACTACCTTTCTTGCATGATACTAAACACTATCTCCGCTCTTTGCATACTAAGCACTACTTCATTATTGAATAAGGCTAAGCACTACCTTTTTTGCATGAGACGAAGCACTATCTCCATTACTACATAAGGCTAAGCATCACCTTCCCTCGCATGAGACTAAACTATGTCTCTGCTACATTGTATAAGACTAAGAACTGTCTCCCTTCTTCGCATCGGGCCAAGCACTGCCCTTATTTCATACAAGATTAAGCTTTGTCTCGTCTCGTTCTTGCATACAACTAAGCGTCACATGTTTCCTCTATCAAACGATCGATACTACCGTATATTTACATTCCATGGGCTAAAACATCACCATATTGTCTGGAGGCATCACATTCCAAGGGAACCATCCTCATTGCCCGAAGACACCATGCCATGGCCTAAGGATCTCTCTAAATTGCATATCATTATTCAAAGGCTTCATATCCCGGAGGCACTATTCTCATGGCCCGTGGACACCATTTCATGACCAGTGAATCGCTTATCATACGGTTCATGGCCCAGGACGTCATAGTCTAAGGGCATCATCCCCATCGTCCAAAGACAACTCTCATAGTCCGAAGGGAATTTGCATCATGTTTAAATTTTTACAATAACCCATATATATTCGCATGCATCGTGTTTTAAGTTCAAGGTGGTGTGGTTTTATTCTAGGATCTTTTAAGGTGAGTCTTAGTTGAGGATCATGGTATTGTGGCGAGGAGGAGTGTCAACTTGAGGGTAATTAAGAAAGAACTTGGAGAAATAGGGCAGTCTGGTAGTAGGTTAGATCAATAGGGTAATGGTAGGCTCAATTCTTTTGATTGTCATGATATGGTAAGTCGTTACAGGTGTTTTATAGCAGTACCCTTGGGTTTGGCGACTCGCGTGGCTTGGTTGAGTTAGAGAGATTCAGTTCTGATGGCTTGATTGTGTGCAAATGGATTTTAAAGTGTTCTCAAGGATTTCTACCACGGTTGAAGGTGTATATTTCCTATCGGCGTGAGGAACGTGATGCGTATTATGATTTTCTCCTGGATGAGATCAAATGGAAGGTTTCTGGCCAATTGAGTATGCAGTTTGCTTGCGACTCAGAGTTGATTATGAGATTCTCATACTTTTCCTATGATGGCATGATAGATGTGGCGTGTTATGTGGGATTGAGATTTGCATGTGCAAGGTCACGGGTCCGTTTCGAGTGGAATATCATAAATTCTTAGACAGTATGGACGCCTTTTGAAGTTTAGCTATAAATATTTGGTAATTCTTAGGAAGTGTGCGCATTTCAAAATGTGCACTGTATTTAGACTTATGGATGTTTCATTGGTTTTGCGATACTCGCCTAGTTGATCGACTGCTGATATTCGATTTTGCTATATGACACAGAAGAATTATAGAAGTATTCCTCATGGGATGATCTTGTATGAGAGATGTGTTAGACATTCCGGCGGTGGAGTTGGGATCGAATGTGGTGATTCATGTGTTCTATGGACTTGGAGACCAGAAGTTCTTAGACAAAGATCATTTCGTGGTTGTGAAATGTGAAGATGTAAGCTATCCAGGTGATAGTATGTGTTATGGTTCAGTCATTGTGGACTTTCGGAGGGTTATGTATCTATTTGTGGTGACGAGCAGATTTGGGGTCCATTGGCATGCCCAATAAGGATGTGCATTCTACACCGGGTCAGATTGCTTGACTCTGTAACGTTGTTATTGAGGGATGTTCCATTCGATTAGAGTTGAGCTTATTTGTGTCCTAAGATGTTCTATGAGTTACCCTTCTATGCTACGAGGGGTTGGGATCCATTAGTTATAGGCACTAATGGTGTGTTCCTATTTGGGCCTTATAGCGAAATTTGAGCGAGATGGATATTAGGGTGTTGAATGATTGATTGCGCATTTGGTTATGTTCTTTTTTGGACTGTGGTATTTTGTTATTGGTTCCTCTGTGGTCATGTTCATGCACTTTAGGTACTTGAGGTCGAATTGCGCGTGGCTGTTGATTTTGGGCATGATGGCTTGAGGTATTCCATATGGACAGTGTTTGGACGGGGTCACGCATTGCAAAAGAGTTACGTTGAGATATGATCCTTCTTGTCATATTTGAGTATCGTGGTTCTACTGCGTATGATGGACTCATGGCATTGCGGTTGTGGTGGTATTTGTTGAACTTGCGGGGCGGTTCTCTAATTTTAGTCATTTTTCATGATTGAGTACATTTGAATTGTTGCATATTGGTGCACGAATTGCATGGTTTGTGGCTCTGTGTAGTATCAATGTCGCATGTCAGTAGAGTAGCTTGTATTTGATAAGAGAAGGTCGTCAAACCTAGAATGGGTGCTACCGGATTTGATTGTGGTATATTTGAAAGGACAATGTCGCTGATCGGCTTAGAAATTGGTTATTGTTCTTGTCGAAGGAGAGGGAGCTTCATGGTTTGTTGATCTGATGAGTGGTTATGAGTTTCTGCTTTTTTCTTTCATCATCGACAGTGTACGAAGTTTTAGAACGAGGTTTTGTTTGATATGAGGTTTATTACCGACATTGGGTTGTTTTGAGTAGCTACAATGATCAAAAATTTTGCTGCGAGTATGCGAGGCGTGTGGTATGTCGTGTGATTACATCTTGGGTTATGGTTATGGCTTGATACAACTTGTTCAAACTCATACAGTGTGTGGCAGCGAGATTCGGGTCTTGTAGGAAATTCCAGGTGTTGGAAATTGGAATATGTGGTTTACGGGCTGAGGTTGAAGTAATGATTTTCAGTTATGTTTTGTTTTCGGGCCTATATAGTACAGGGCGACGTGGAATCACCCTCGAGTAAGTGCATGGTAAGGTTACACGACAGCTGATGGCTTTGGAACGACTCTCGGCACGTTCTAGGACGAACATATGTTTAAGTGGGGGAGGATGTAATGACCCAGTCGGTCATTTTGAGAATTTGCACTTTGCTCGGTAGTTTGAGGGCATGAGTAGCTCCGTATGATGTATTATGACCTGTGTGAATCATCGGTTTTGGTTTTCAGGTTATTCGGAATCAATTTGGAAGAATGACTTTCATGATTGAAGCTTTAAGTCAGAAGAGTTGACCAAGTTTGACTTTTTCAGTATTTAACCTCAGATTGAAGATTTGATGGTTTAGTTAAGTCTGGATGGTGATTTGGACTAGGGCATATGCCTAGATTTGCATTTGGATGCTTCTAGAAGGTTTCAGCACAAATTGGCAAGAGTTGGAAATTTGAAGGTTTGGAAAGTTCATAAGTTTGACCGAGAGTTAACTTTGATGATATAGGATTTGAATTGTGGTTGCGGTAATTGGAATAGCTTCGTTATGTCATTTGAGACTTGTATGCAAAATTTGGGTTCATTCCGGGTTGATTTGATATGTTTCGGTGCGAGTTTTGGAAGTTGAAAGTCCAAAATTCAGTTAAGTTTGAATAGAGGTGCGATTCGTCGTTTCGATGTTGTTATGTGTGATTTGAGGCCTCGAGTAAGTCCATACTATATTATGGGACTTTTTAGTATGTTCGGAAGGGGTCCCGAGGGGCTCGGGTGAGTTTCGGATAGGTTTGGGTTGTGTTGCGTTCGGATTTTTATGTTTCGACATCGTTTCTTCAAGCATAAATGGTACCACATTAAGAAATTGTGCACCAATTTTTGTTTTGATTGAAGTACTAGATCCGTATCGTAATTTTGGAACTATAGCAACTAGAATCATCAAGTTTCGACATTGTATGAGGAATTTATAGTCATTTTACTAAGAATTGGGTTTCCAGATTTTCTGATTAATTACAAAATTGCAACTGAAATCGTATTTAAAAATCTGCACTATTTGCAAATATTGAAACCAACATATCTCCTTCATTATAAGGTCAAATGGAGTGATTCAAAAGCCTAACTTGACTGAAAGTTTACAAGGAATCCATTGGAGGCATCAAAAGTGAGTTTCGAGATTGTTTGACACAAGAAACGAGGTAGAACAGCTGGGCGGAAGCATATAAATCAAGGGTTTGTTCATTTGGTCATATTTTGAGTTGGGGAGCTTGGATTTGGATGATTTTTGAAGTGATTTTAATCACATGTATTGGTTAAGTGTTCTCTACTTATTTTTAATTATATTTCATGAATCTATCTTCGTTTTTGATAATTGGTTGATGATTTCAAAAGTGAGATTTGGGGGGTTTTGTCTAAAATTTCATAAAGTGAATTTTTAAGTTTTGAACATCGATTTGGAGTCGGATTTGAGTGAAACTAGTACGGTTGGACTCGTAATTAAATGGATTGTCGGATTGTGTAAGTTTCATCGAGTTCCGAGGGGCGGGCTCGGGTTGGACTTTTTGGTTGATTTTGGACTTTTGAGTAAAGATTCGACCTTTATCAATTGGGTTTGATTCCTTTGGAATTATTTGATTTATTTGAGTTACTTTTGTCTAGTTTCGAGCCGTTCTGAGGACGGTACGTGCAATATGGCATTTCTAGAGCATTGTCTAGCGTGCTTGGTGTTGGGTTTGGGTTGTTCGAGGTATGCAACACTTCTAAACTTGGTGCTGAGGGTAGAAACCCTGAATTAAGTGTTATGTGATTAATGTTGAGGTGACGCGTATGCTAGGTGACGGGTGTGTGGGTGTGCATCGTGTAAATTGTGATTTAGTCGATTTCATGGAACTGTGTAGTTATTTTATCTAAACATTTTTACCGTACTCTATGTGTTAGAGAACTTGAGCTGTAATTCATGGTAGAAATCATGTTTAGGCTATATGTTGGTACTATTTGGACCCACAGTAGTCGTTCTTAGCTGTTGAGTTATTTGCTTAATTGCAGTTATTTACTCAGTCGCATTCATCATTACACATCATATCTCAGTCTCTGTTATGGTGTATTTTCACATCTCGTATCATTGATTATGGCTGCTTAGCATGAGCATTGTGAGCCCGAGAGACTGGAGAGATTGATGACTGAGTGAGGCCGAGGGCTTGATTGTGAGTGATATTTATGGCTCGGGTTGCACGCCGCAGCATGTTTTATTTATTTATGCCTTGATCTGGCTTATTATAGCGCTTGGGCTTAAGGATCCCCTCCGGACTCTGCACACCCACAATGAGCGCAGTTGATTTATATTGAGGGATGGATCTTCCCTGGGCATGGATCTTGCCTGAATCATTTATATTTGGGGATGGATTTTTCCTGGGCTGAATTGGCCATATACAGTACTGAGTGACTAACTGTCAGTTAATATATATATTTGGAATGGATCTTCCCTAGGCTGTATTGGCCATATACAGTACTGAGCGTGAGGTTGTATTTATGTTTGGTTGGGCTGGATCTGCCCTGTACAGTGCTGAGTATTGAGCGTGATGAGAAATTCGTTCCATAATAGTAAGAACTCACGGGACAGTGATCGAAAGTCGTGAGTTCGAGTTGTTCAACTTGTAGTGGACGGTTTTGCACTATTTTGTAAGTTGTTTCATGTTTCTATTGGTTTGTCTCTTTTTCTACTATTTTTATGGAGTTCGGGAGGAGAAAGGGTGTGGAGAAAAACCACATAATGGTGGGATGGTGGGCCGGTCATTCGTCGTTATATTTTCGGGTTGTTTGACACTACTATGGTTGTCGTTTTATGTATGAAATGATTGGGGTGTGTTGGTCTATTTTGTAGTATTTTGTGATAGATATATATATTTTTATCTCGAACTGAGAGGAAGTAAAGGTTATAAGGGAGATGTTGTTTGTTTTAATGTAAAATAAGCTTGTCGTTCGTTACGCGATAGTTGTACTTTCGTAGCTTAAAGATAGCATTATTATCGTTGTTGTAGATTAAAGTGCGACGAGATGAGTTCAACATGGTTATTGGACAGATTGTGATAAGGTATGTTAAGGCTAAACCTTTCTATGTTTTGGCATGATCCCGTAACTAAACGCATTTGATAACGAGACATAAAAAGAAGTTCATATTCTTGAATTTATGTACATTATCCTAGTCTCATAAGTTATAGTATTGTCTCTTAACGAGACTTTATATTCAGTTAAGTATTTTTTTATTTCAGTCAAGAGAGCAGAAGGCCTATATATATATATATATATATATATATTGAGAGAGTATTAAAGTATTTTCCCCACCATCGAACTATAGTCAATGGGTAGGTCCCTATTGGGCAACCTCTAATAAGATAGTAAGTTATATACCGAGCTTAGTGTGGCTGAGAACCTATGAGCGAGCCCAGAATGGACGAGTAGTGATTTAGATACCGTGCCTAGTAGGGCCGAGAACCTATGAGCGAGCCTACTATGGCCGAGCAGTTACACGTACCGAGCCTTATAGGGTCGGATTATTCACTATATTGAGAGAGTTAAGTCAGTATCAATAGGTAAGCATATCTTCATATCATCTTTACTCCCAGTTACTTTCAGTTATTATATTATCAATTCAGTTTCAACTTTCAGTTATTCTATTGCCTTACATACTTCGTACATCATTTCGTACTGACATTTCTTTTGCCGGGAACGCTGCATTTTAGCCTGCAGGTTTTGATCGGACATACCTTCCAAGTAGACATATCCAGACATTAACTTGATAGGTAAGCTCCACTCCTTCGGAGTTACCAAGTCTAGACTTTGGAGCCTATGTTGTACATACAGACTTGATGAGTAGGTCGGAACCCTATTCTGACCATGATACAGTTCTGTTATCACTAGAGGCTTGTCGACGAGTTTTGTATATGTTGTATGTCAGTATTATGGCCTTGCCAATCTTGTTTATATGTTCAGTTTGGTATTGCTGGTTGTAGACGTTCGTGGCAATCTCGTCGGCCTGCATAATTATGTATATGAGCTTTTGGGTATGTTTACCCCCTCAGGTGAGGTAGACGTAATTTTTAGATGATTCAGAATATGGCCTCGTCGACCTTGATTGATAAAGCCAGCTTGCAGGTAGGTCACGTCGGCCTAAGCTGAGGGCCATCCCTCCGGAGTTTGCAGTTATAAAGTGATACGCTCGGTCCGAGTATGGCAGCAAATGCTAACCACGCCTTCCCAAGTTGGGAGCGTGACAAAAACATATAAAAATAGGGTGTCACTTTGTAAGGAAAGGATCAAGAAAGGGCTATCCCAACAAATTACATTTCCACCAAGCAGGAGTTGGCAGATCTGATGTCCGAAGGCCTCCGGACAATGCAACATCAGTCACTATTACCCAAGATGAGAGTCTTTGATGCATTTTACACTCCAGTTTGAGGGATGTATTGTGAGTGTAGGGATTATTTTGTAATAAAGGAAACTTAGAGTGAGTTAAGTGGTTAAGCTGTTAGGGAGTTAGTTAAAAGGGTGAAGTTAGTGGGTAAAGGTTGCGTAGAAAAATAGTTCCTCTCTTCCTCTCTTAGTTGGATAAGCTTTCTGTTATTACAAGTGTATGTATTGCATGTGCAGGTATCTCTGATTTACTGCTTAACTAACATAAGACCTAGTAATTTTCATATTTACTTCCATAAATTTACTTTTTCTGAAGTTGTGATATGACAAATACTTGCTTCGGCCATACGAGTAAAGTTTGACCAAATACCTCGTATCATAGTGTATTGGTGATAATCAAAGATTCCAATGAGAATAATTTATGTGTTACACTGCATTACTTTCTAACTTCTTTTATTTCCTTTTTAAACTTTTGCTTTCTGACATATCCTTATTTTTTCTAATAATAGTCAATTTAACGAATTAGCAGAGAGAAGAAGATTTAAAAAAAAAATTAACAGTTTCTCTTTAACTTTCAAAGAATTTTTTAACAACCAAGATGCTAAGATATTAAAACGTGCATGAACAGCTCAGACGACAGCGATTATATTTACTTCATCATTGAAAGAAATATACATTTAGAGTTTCCATGGATGACCTATTTTAGTTAAGTATAGAGAAATTTAGCAGAACTTTCGAAAGTTTGATTACTCAGAAAGTCACTCAAATAAGGGTAATTACTCAGAAAGTTTCAACTAAGGGTAATTGTTTACGAAAGTCACGTTTTTTGTATTGTAACATAAAAGAAACTCTGTTTTGACCATCTTATACACAAGGTCACTCACCGCATTTTTTTCTATTTTTGAAGCTAAATAATTAAAAATAATAATAAGGCACCCATTAAATCGTTTGACCCGCTATCATTTATACCCATTTTATTTTATCACACACATGTAAAGGGAGTGAACTCATTGAACTTTCTTAAAAAGGACTAAATCTAGAAGGAAAAACAAAATTTAAAAAAAGGAAAATATTGCTCCCCCTTCTGCCCCCCACACCCCACTACAAACACATGCAAAAGGAATGAACTCATTGTTTTTTTTAAAAAAAAAAGAACTAAATCTGGAAGAAAAAATAAAACTTAAAAAAAGGTAAAAATTGCTTCCCCTTCTGTGCCCCTCCTTCCCTCACCCCAAATTATCATCGTCAGCAAAGCTGCCTATAATGCCAACAAACTCAATGTCTCCGGGGCGAATCTGCCTATAACTCTCTTTTCGGTGAACCACTATTTTCCTCCTAATACTAACACTTATTTCTTATTATCCTCTATGGATTTATGTAAATCAACAAGCTGTTCACAAACGATAAGTTGAAAAAGGATTTTCGTACAAAGTACTTCTTAATTTTTTGGCCAATTTCCACTATTTTTTTATAATGAAAAAGGAAAGATTGTTGGTTCGGAAAATTGGGAGTTTAGTGAGTTGGTTTTGTAAAGTTTCAACGAGAGAGAGGAAGGGGAGGGGAGGAGGGGGGGAGAAGGATCGGGAAGACCAGGTGGGGGGAGGGAACTTAGAATAGCTTTTTTCTTCTTTTCTTCTTTCTTTTATTCTTATTTTTATAAATTTAAATTTTTTTTTATCTAACAAGTGACGTGGATCTGAGGTGTCATCCACGTCTGGATGAGTGAGTAATAGGCACTGTCAGAGGTAGAGCTGGGCATATATAGGATATAATCGATAGCCCGAACCGATAAAATATTAATGTGTTATTGATATCGGACTATTAGATAAATAGTTCGATGACGGTTTAATGTTATTTCACTATTGGGTTATCGGTTCGGGTCTCGGTTTGGTAATTTTATTAACGGTTTAACCAATAGCCCAATAAGTTTTAATAAAATTATAATTTTATCCACTAAGTATATAAAGTCACCTTACTCTAATTCTCTCATTCTCTTAATTCTCTCAATTCTCTTGACAATTACTCTTCATCTTCAGACCTTAATTCTTAGAGTAAGTTTTAAACTTTTCTGAATTCTCATCTTAATTCTTCAGTTGAGACTTTTAGTTTTAAGCTTTAAAGAATCTGTAATATTTGCAAGATTAGGATTTTATATTTTTCTATGAATTATGCCCGCCTGCAGTAAGATAGTTAGTAAGATTAGATTGTTGAATGTCTTATTCCTTGCTTCTAGTAAATTATAACTTTGAAAATTGAGATCATTCATTGGAATTTTCAAATGCAAAGAATGTTTTCTTTTCTAAAGTTAAAATTTAATCCCTCTTTCTTAAGAGCGAAAATTCAGTTCTTTTCTCTTAACAGTATGATCACGATTTCTTTAATAAAAACATGAAATTTTTTGATATTTTTTTATTCTTATCAGGTAAATCGATTACCGAACCGATAAGGATCGATTTCGATAACCGACTAACCGATACCCGATAACCGATATGCCGGACCGATAACATTCATAATCGAACCGAACCGAACTGATCGATGATCACCCCTAATCAAAGGTGTTGAAATTTTATGAAGTATGGGAATCGAAAATTTAAAATCGAACAAGTAAAATATTTATCAAACTATTCTGCCTTTCTTAAATGTAATAATAACAACTTTCTTTTAAGAATTGAAAGATCTATACATAGAAAAAACCACCAGTTTTAGTGGACTAGGATTTGGACTAATCAGCCATGACAAAGAAAAGGTACATTTTTGTCTGTAGTTGAATGAATGATGCAAGAGTAAGGTCCCATTTGGGGGGTCCAAATTATTTTGATGTGAATATTTGTACTTATTAAGAATTTGGAAGCGTTTAGGGTAATAGGGTACACTAACAAGTAACACAGTACACGTAAAATCATCTCCAGATACTGATGAAAACGAGACCTTTTGATAGATTGTGTCTAGCAATTTAAAGTCTTCTCTGGAACAGTAAAAATTCCAATATTTGGATGGATGCCCTTTCTTTTCTTTTTTTGATTATAAAGATAGTAATCTTATAGGAGTATATTATATATCATAACAAAAATTAGGGTGACCAATGAGTTTGTAGCAAGGTATCCAACATGTACAGATGATCTACAAATATCTGAAATTTCCCTAGCTTCATAAGCAAACACGAAAGGAACTGTTAGATATAGGTCAAATTTACTTCTTTACTTTCGTATATTGTCTATATTTAGTCTTAGTCATACGATTCAGTCAAATTTACCCATACCTATAGTATCCGATCATACCTATCTCTAGTTGTATATATGCATTTTGGTCTTTCATCTTTGAGATATCAATATTAGTTATGGTCCCCAAGTTTCAAAAATGTGCAAAAGATGGGACGTCGTGTATTCAAAGTCAATTATGGTCCATTAGAATGACATTTAGAATTTAATAATATTTTTTGCTCTTTTATCTTTGAAAGATTGTATATTTTCTTTTATTAGTTTGGATTTTCTTTATGTCTTTAACATTTTATGGAGCTATCAAGTTTATGGCGCTTTACTTTCAAACAATAATGAACAAAAGATAAGAATGAGTCTCTTACATGAAGGAATTTTAGAGATTGTGGATAACTTTTTAAAGGTTTGCTAGAGGTATGGGTATACTTAGCCGAATAATATAACGGTAGGTATAAATTTAGTAGAATAATATAACGGTAGGAACAAATTTAACTGAATAGCATAACGGAAGATAAATATAAATAATATTCGAAAGTAAAAGGATAATCATCACCATCTAACAATTGCATCTTGGCTATTTCCTTTGCTAATAGGTGTACTACCATAATCTGCTCCCTGTCTGAGTGCATCAACTCAGAAATATCCCAGCACTCTGATCAAGTACACCTATTCGAGTTGATACAATTATTATAGTTATTTACATTTAAGTATTTAATTTTATGTTGAAAATGATTTAATTATATCTTGGTGAAATTCAAATATTTGATCAACTTATTTTTTAAGAAATTAACATACACACATACGTCAATAAAATTATTATTGAGCAAAGTTGTTATTTTAGACTACACCTAAACACAAGAAGGGGTTGAATTGTGTCTTACCTGATATTTGCGTTCTCAACCTAGTTCTTTGAACTGTTCAAAGAGATACAAACAGAAATAATTACGGAAAAGTAATCAACACAGAGATTTTTTTACTTGGGAAACCTAAAGAGAGTAAAACCCACAACCTACCCAGTAGGATTTTCCTCAAATCTCCACTAAACTTCAAACAATTTTAGGTTACAACTATACAACCAAAGGGACTAACTCTATTACCCTAACCCCTACAATCAACCCAATTGTAGCAACACCTTCCCAAACTAACTCTAGCACATGAAGCTCACAAAAAACAAAATTTCAATGATAACCTACTATTACACCTCTTTAAAAATTGATAGGTTATAATTCAAAATACTTGACTCAACTTAACAACTAAAGAACCCGAGCAGCTTCACATTCGGGAACTGGTTCTTCAGTTGGTTGGCTTGAATCTTCAAAAGTGCCTTTGTTATTGTGTTTTCTATTGTCAGAAGTATTCTTAGTGATTTCTCACAATAGCAGTAGTCTTAAAGTGTGAAAAAAGTCTTTTATTTATAGTTGCAAGGTAGACCGAATATCTTCTTCAATTAATGCTCCAAAATCTAGAATATTTCGGTTAAGGAAAATCTCTCCTATTTAGACTAGGTTTCCTTATTGTTTCCTAACTCTTCAACTATTTTTTCCATACAAGTCTTTTCCCATAAATACAAATTTCTTTTAGTGTACAAAGTTCTCCAATACGCTTATTCCTTTTAGGACACGGACATCATCTTCTGGGAATTTTAACTCGCATGGGAATGCTACCCTTTCGCATCCGATCAGCATTCTGCTATTAGTTTGCTATGAACCTAATTCAGTCTAGTACCATACCAACCTGGAATATGAAACCTGGTTCTCAAATACCGTTTGTTAGGCATCAAAACATAACTTCATGCTCAGCTCAATAAATTCTCCCTTTTTGATGATGAGAAGCCCATGTGAAAATCAGTCAAAAGTTTGCTGGTTTTTTCTATAGCGTAACAACCAGTTTCTTTGACAGCACTCCTCCAGTAAGTCCATGTTTGCACAAAGGACTTGCCTTCCATTTATCGCAGCCCTACAGATGGCTAGGCATAATTCATTTTAAAACCTACAAACAGAAACTAACTTTCCCCTTTTGGCATCATAAAAAAAGTAAGACGTCAGTGAAGTAAATGAGAGAATGTAATAATATAAAACTCATGGCCGCTTGGGCTACACTAACATGTACATATCATCAGGAGCATAAATGAGTAATCAAATCTAAAGTATGCCTAGACGCACAGCACAAGACTTTACCAAAAGTCAAGAAATTTATATTCAATTTGTCATAGTTATACCATATACCACAATAAGCTCAAAGAAGCAAAAGACAGTTGAACGAACCCGTCAAATGGCCAACTACATCAAAACTCAAAACAGAACAAAAAAAATAATCCAGACACCAGCCAAAGAGGGGGCAAGATAAGGGACTGACTAAGGACAGACTGAGAAACCTAAGAGGACTGAGGACTAGGTTCTTTACTGGAAGAGGGTTCGCGTTGGATAAGCCCCAGAAGCCTATTAAATCTAGCATCCAAGACTTCCTGCTCTTTCTTCGTTTCCTCCTTCAGCCTCTTGTTTTCCTCCTTTAATGAGATAATTCTTCTCTCCTCTTCTCCTTTTCATCATTGACAGTAGCCATCTCCTCCAAAAGAAACCCATAGGGTAGAGTATGTGTACCTTTTTCCTGATCAGTAGCCATTTCCATGTGCTTTAGCATCAGAGATAGGAGGTTAATTTGTAAGGTCCCGTAATACTATACCTAAAACCCGGGAGTTTATGGTGCCGAAGTACGTTATGTGTTGACAAATGTAGAGATTCTTCGTGGCGAGCATTCTTCCTGCAGTACAGACTTTTTGGGTTGAACAGTGCACTGGGAGGTAAAGAAAAATTTTTGGCAGAAGAAGACGTTTCTATGGCCCACTATGCGGCCACAGAATGGCCGCAGAGTGAAGTAATATCAGGGCAAGTTTGGACGAAGGTCTGTGATGCATTGTATAACCGCAGAACAGGTCTGCAGACCGCATAATGGCCGCAGATTAGGCAGAATCCCCCAGTTCTGGAGGGCCATCTCGCGGACCTCAGAATCATTATGTGGTCGCATATGCAACCGTAGATCTGTGGCGGGGCTCATTTTTTCTAATTTTTTTATTCGACCCTATTTCGATGTATTAGATTAATGGACCACTTCTGAAGCAAAAATATATATTCTAGAGTAAGGGAGTGCCAAAGAGTGAGAGGAAAAGTTCCTAAGCTCATCACCCATCAATTCTTGCTCAAAGTTGAAGAAATTGTAAGAAGAATTCACTAGGTCTTCATCCTAGAGGTAAGTTTCTACTCCGTAGCCCTAAATTTCGCGATTCTGATTGAAAATAGGCAATAAGCCAAGCAATTCTTGAGTGTGGGAGTTGTTTATTTTACATGCATGTACCGTTCAGGGAAGAGGGAGGATTGTTGAACTCTTTTGGGTGAACTTTGGCTAGTGGGATGAAAGAATCCACCATAGGAGGACCTTGAAATCTTAATGCACACCCATTGGTTGATAAAATGCTCAAATGAGCTGGAACCATAAACTATCTCCTACTTTATGCTCAATTTTGCTATATTTCTAAATAGATCGAAGAAGCTAAGAATTTTGGAACATTGTAGTCATTTAAAAAGGCTCGAGGCAAGGTATGTTGGCTAAACTCTTCTCTTAGAATTGAATCTCGCAATGTCCTTGTAAGTCTCATGATGCCCTTTAGAAATTGAATTTTTGTCAATGAAGCCTTGTGTCGAAATAATTATGCGTTCAGTATGTATTTCAAAGATTCTTGCTATGTTGATTTAATGTTTGAGAATATGGTTTAAGTATGGGCTGTGTGTTACTATGTTATGATTTAAAAGCATGAATTTTTATGAAAGCTATTATGTCAATTGTACAAGAAGTCACATGTGCCTAAGACCCTAATTTGCTCAAGTATGTGTTTAAAATCTTAATTTGAAAGGCCTTGCTGTTTATTATCCATGATAATGATTGAAAATGGAATAGTGAGCTTGAATTATGAAGTACAGCCAATGTGCCAAGAATGATATTGCGTTATGGCCAATGATGTCAATAAAATGAATGAGATGTAAAGGAATATGAATTCAGTGGTAAATACTTTTAATAACAAATGCTTTGGGAGTATCAATTAGCCACCGGGGAAAGGTAGGTCGGAATAAGCTAACCCCGAAACTACACGTGCCGGTGTAGGAGTGATTGAGGGGTAAATCCCCATGTTAATGTGATGAGACTGTTTCCCCTTATATGGGATGAGATTGATGGGTTGAGATGTTTTCCCCTTAAATGGGATGAGATTATTGCTAGCTAGATGTGATGTAATGTCGACTCATACGGCATTGTGGTGAGACGGCTTAGCCGATCGGGCTGAGATCGGACGCCATGCCACGCACATGGTAGTATTGTGAGTGTATGTCTCGGTGTGAGACGGCTTAACCAGTCGGGCTAAGATCGGACTCCGTGCTAAAACACGATGGTATATCAGTGCTAAAGATCTCCGAACTTAAATTACCGAAACCTACTTGAGATTTACATTTCCCCTAATGTGACACTTTGATACCGTTTGAGTCTCTTATTGATATCATGTTATATTCTCCGTTTACTGTTGCTCGTTCTATTGATAGGGTGTTCAGTTTTACATACTAGTACTATTCCATATGTACTAACGTCCTTTTTACCAGGGCCGCTGCATATTTAATAGATGCAGGTGATTCCATAGCAGGTGGCATTGATCAGTGATAGCAGCACACCCTCTCCTCAGCTGATTTGGTGAGCCCCACTTCATTTCGGGGTCCTGTATCTTCTATCCTTTGTACATAGCATTTTTGAGGTACAACCGGGGCCTTGTTGCTGGCACTGTCATAGTACTCTTTTATTCCTATTAGGGGCTCCGTAGACATAGTGTGAGTTGTGTCTGTTTTTGGGAAAGTTAAACTAAAAATGTTATAATTGTATCATCTGTCCCACTTTAATTATGATTGTACATGTACTGTTTTGAAATTTTGTTAAGGACATAAATAATGAAAATGAAATGTTATTGTTCACATGAATTCTTGCTGACTAATTATGGAAATGTAATCTTCTCTTTATTTTGGGTGAGTTGGGTAGACGGTACTGTGCAAGCTTGCTCGATCGAGGTAACTCTGTTGAGCGCTAGTCGCGCTCCTCGAGGTTGAGGTGTGACATAATTGGTCTGTTCTTATCAAGAACCTCCATTACTGCCAAATCCAAGTAAGTGGCCTCCTGCCTTCTTTCGGATCGAGGCAGTAGGTAGTTGTTCACAAACTCAAACAACAGCTTGTGAACTGGTTTTATCTCCTCATTTCTTATATTCCTTGTCATTTACCTCTCCCTTTATTGAGTATACTGGTTAGTTAAGTACATAGCATCTACCTTCTCTCTCAACTCAGGCCACTCAGACCTCACGTAAGTATCAAAGCCATCTACTGGTACATTCAGAATTTCCCCCAGTAATTTAGCATCAAGAACCAGGTCCACTCCCCTCACTTCAAAACTCATTGTGCCATCCTCCAGCATGTTGAAGTTCTTATAAAAGTGAAGCATTGATTAACCATAAATGACTAAAAGTGGGCATAAAAACAAGTGCGTCCACCCCTGGACCTCCAACTTATCCATCAGCTCCTTCATCCAAAACGTGATCACAACAGCTGGGTCAATTACTCGACCCTTCAGCATCATCAACCCAACAAATCACTCCTCTCTGCCCACAATATCAATTTTTCTCTGAGACTTTCTTCTGCATTTGGAACTATTTCCTTTCTCTTCTGGCTGGGAAATTGCAGCCTTTCCCTTTTTGGAGGACTTCTCCTTGGGAGTGAATAAAGTTGATTTAGCCTTCATCTTCCCTTTTTTTTTTGAAGGGGGACTTCCTCCTCCCCTTCTTTATCTTTCATCCTCTTCTCCACTTACCAGATCAACTTCCTTCACAATAGACTCATCAACCAGTCTGAACCTGTCTCTATCTTTCTTCTATATTTTGTTCTCCTCTAAGGCCTTCTCAAGTGCTGCCTCGTTCTTCTCTCTAGTTATAGGTGTTATTCCTCCAAGTGCGACAAACCCAAAGGAAAGATTTCTTTCTTTTGCCACAGTCTTTACCCTCTTAAAGAGGATTTCCTCTTTAACCTTCTTCCTCTCCTTCATCCTAGCAATCAAGTTCACCAGGGCCTCATCATCACTATCATCACTACTCACCTTCCCAACTTCTGCTTCTCCTTCCTTTTCCACTTCCTTCTTAGTGTCAGTCTAATCAGGGGACTCAAATTTTTTTCTAGACCAGCATTCGAAGAACTAGGTTCTTGAACCAGACCCATTTCTTGTACAATCACCTCTTCAGCATCTCTAGCTGCAATAATTTCTCCATCACCAGCAGTAGAAGAACCTGGTTGTTGTCCAGGGTCTTCTGGTGCTTCTACTCTGGCGCTAACACTCTCCCTTTGATCTTTCTCCCTAGGTTCTCTCATTGTTTCTTCAGGTGTCTCCTCAATCACATCACCAACAATTTTTTCATCCTCTTTCTCTTTCACCGACTTACCAACTTCAAGTGTTTCTGCCTGAATCTCAACTTCTGCTTGCTCACTCAACTTTTCACTAACCACATCTTCTGCATGTTCAGTACCAACCTCTTTCTCACATTCAATGTTCGCTTCTCCCTCAATTTGTGGCTCCTCCACACCTAGGTTTCCACCTTCAGATCCTTTACATCGAAGTAGTCAACCAGTCCTGTGAAACTTTTTGGGGCCTTTTTGTTTAGAGGATGGTTCTTGGGTAAACTCGATCTGGGTGGTTGTGGAAACAAGTATAGTAGAGATAGGAGTAGGGTTTACGTCAGGAATTTTAGAGAAAATTTTGCTAGGTGATTTCGTCATTGCAATGAGTTTTTTGATTTTTACTTCGTTCAAAATTGAGAATTTCTCAACTGATCTTCATCGGATTATAGGGGAATGGAGAGAAGAGAGGGTTTTATAGAGGATGGTTTGATAGTTTTTTAGCCTTGAATTTTCTTTTAATTTATACTAATCTGGTCCTAAAAGGGAAAGAGGGTAACAATCATATTTTGAAATTTAAAATTGGCAGTTAGGGAATTTGATTGGGCAGCAGATACGTGTACAGGGAAATTTAGAAACTGGTCCCAATTACACACGAACAGGAGCTAATCATAATTACCTTGTGACTTGACATTTTTATTTTGGAACCTGGTCCACTTTTAATTTCCTAGGGTTAGAGAGATTGGGCTACATAATACAAGCAAAGTGAGTGTGAACTTGGTTTGAATGATGTGGCAGTTTAACAGTTAAGTACAATAATCAATTGAAAAGTGGCTATATACCTGGGTGTCATACAATCAAGTTCTTTGACTAATTTCCTCAATCTTGGTTGAGAGAACTTTTTTTGTCCAGGCTTTTGTCATTAGATTACGTATCCATGCCCTAGAATCAATATCATGTGTGCATACCTGTTACAATATAAGACTAAGTGAAACATTATTCTACACATTTACTTACTAGACAAATTATCTAGACATAGCCAATTATTGAGGGAAGTCGAGAATGTTCTAATCTATTTTGATCAAACAAAGCTCCAGCAGCTTCTTTCAAAGTGATCCGTGCTCAAGCTTAGGTGAATATGTTAGCAATCTGCTCCTCTATCTTGCAAAACTCCACAGAGATGTGAACTTTCTTAATATTGTCTCTCAAGAGGTGGTGCCTCACATTAATATTTTTGATTCTCTTGTGGTGAACCGAGCTCTTAGATATATTCATAGCACTTGTATTGTCACACAATATGGGGACCCTTTCAAACATCACCCCATAGTATTCCAGTTGTTGCTTAATCCACAATAGTTGAGCACAACATGATGCAAGTGCTATATACTCAGTTTCAGCAGTTGATAAGGCCATTGAATTTTGTTTCTTAGATTCCCATGAGATTGAGCATGACCCAAGAAAAAGAGTCATCCCTGATGTGTTCTTCATGTCCGACAAGTATCCAGCATAGTCAGTATCTGCATATCCAATCAATTCGAAGGAGTCTCCAGTTGGGTACCGAATAACCAGGTCTTGAGTTCTCTTAAGATATATCAAGATTCTTTTAAAAGCTTTCAAGTGCGATTCTTTTGTACTTGATTAGAATCTTGCACACAACCCCATGTTGTACACAACATCAGGCCTACTTAAAACCAAGTAGAGCAAGGATCCACTTATACCTCTGTACTTATTTTCATCAATAGAGGTACCAAGTTCATCTATATACAACCTGGTTGCAGTGGCAGTGGGAGTATCAATGTTCTTTGCATTGTCCATACCAAACATTTTGAGTAAATCCTTGATGTATTTCTGTTGGTGTATCATGGTTCCCTTTGCCTTCTTCTTAACTTGAAGCCTAAGGAAGAACTTTAATTCTCCTATCATACTCATTTCAAATTCACTTCCCATCAGTTCGGCAAATGTATTACATAAATATTAGTTCATGGATGCAAAAGTAATGCCATCCACATATATTTTCACTATCACTAGGTTCTTGCCACTTCTCAATAGGAATAATGGTTGCCTCGTGAGAACCCATTCCTCAGGAAAAACTTTGACAGTCTCTCATAACAAGCCCTTGGAGCCTATTTTCCTAGTCCGTTCAAAGTATTTAGATCGAAAAGCTTTCTTACGGTCCGTCATTACTCTTTCTTTCTCATCCACTTCACCAGGAAACATTAGAGCTCCCATCCACACACCAATGTGCTTACATCATTTGACTTTGGAATGGTGACCAAATCAAAATTCAGAAACATGATTGCCTTTTCAACCTATATATCTATAGTAGAGCCTAAGAATTTTAAAGAAGCTCTTGGAGATGCAGATTGGATAGTGGCCATGCAGGAGGAGTTAAATTAGTTTGAAAGAAACAAAGTTAACTCATAAATAAATGCAAAACGGGAACTTTTGATAAAGAAGTATGCTATCAAAACATCAACCTCGATTCAACACATAATTAACGTCATGATAGACACCCCTGGATCATCACATAACATCACCAACTAGCCACCATTATTTCGCCGCATGCGCACATAACAATGAATACCTCCCCTATTTCGCCGCATGCGCATTTCACACCCCTTATTTTGTCACGTGTGCAATTAGATAAAACGCCACATTTATTTCTCCCCACGTGACTACAATAGACACAATCGCAAAGACCTCATGCTGACACCCCCAATCAATCTACTCAACACATCCACATGTACCACAATAACACAAAATAATAACACAAACATTTCATCAAGATATAAGCTCACAACTCATCATCAAAGTGCAAAAAGACATAACAAATAACATAAAGTGCGGAGGGGTGTTCAACCAATAAAGCATGACTATGGCAAAGTCAAGTATATTAATCATAATCATGTAGTCACAAAGTGGTTTAAGCATGTTTCATATAGAAAACAACCCTAAATCAAGACATATTAATAGCCTAAAGTCTAATCCGGTCATAAGCCACACATACGCCTGTATACACGTTGTCGCCTCGTGTGCACGTCGCTTTCCACATAACACAAATAGGCAATTAAGGACAAATCCTAAGGGGTATTCCCCTACACAAGATTAGGCAAGATACTTACCTCAAACAAGCCAATTCAATATTTCAAAAATGCTTTCCTTTAAAATTCATCTCCATCCAGCTCAAATCTAGACAAAAACGATTCCATAATACCAAACAATGCTAAATGAATCAATTCCAAATAATAAAGTCCCAATCTTTACCCAATTTCGGAAAAGTCGACAAAAGTCAACCCCGGGCTCGCCCCGTCAAAATTTGAGTCGAGGAGTAGACCTTGACTACCCATAATCCGACGATTCCAAATATATAATAGGTTTTCAAAATCGATTCCAAATCAACTCTCAAATCCCCAATTTTTATTTTTTAAAATATATTAAAAATTCCCAAAAATTCCTTTCAAATTCCATGATTTAGGTGTAAAAATCCATAAGAAATCAATTTATATTATCAAAATTAAGTTAAAATCACTTACCCAAAAGCTATGTGTTCTCCTCCAAAAATTGCCTCCTATCTAGTCTAGGGCTCAAATTATAATAAAAGACTAAGTCCCAAAATAACCATCTATAAACGAGCTGCAAATGTCGCATTTGTGACTTGAGGTTCGCAATTGCGATTTATGGCTTGCAAATGCAATGCCTGACCAGCAAGAGAAGTCGCAATTGTGACCAATAGCTTCACAAAGGCGAAGCCCCCTTACAACAACACAAAGTTGCAAATGCAACAGAATGATCGCAATTGCGATCTGCCCAGGCCTAGGCTTCCTTTGCAATTGCGAGGCTGGCTTCGCAAATGCGAAGCCTGCTACCCCTTCCTATTTTTGCAATTGCGACCAGGACCTCACAAATTCGAGGCTCACAAATGCGAATTGTTTCTCGCATTTGCGAGACTTGCATCACCAACAAAACTGGACCTCAACCCAAAATGGTCTAAAACACATCTGGAACTCACCCGAGCCCGATGGGACTCCACACCAAATATCCACACAATCTAAAAACCTCATACAAACTTGCTCGCAAGCTCAAAATACCAAAGTCACATTCAAAACCATGAATCGAACACCAAAACGCATCAAAATCACAATGAAAATCAAGAACTTCTAAAATTATGTAATAGCCCGACCGATCATTTTGTGTATTTGCATTCAAATCGTTGGTTCAAGGTAATGAGTAGCTTCAAATGGTGGTGCATCTTCGATTTTGGTTTTCGAGTAATTCGGCATTGATTTAGAAGAATGATTCTCAACTCGGAAGCTTTAAGTTAGAAGAGTTGACCAAGTTTGAGTTTTGTGTATTTGGCCTTGAATCAAAGTTTTGATGGTCCTATTAGGTCCGGATGCTGATTTTGGTCTTGGACGTATGCCCGGATTTGCATTTGGTTATTTGGCTCTAATTGGCAAAAGTTGACAATTTGAAGGTTTGGAATGTTTATAAGATTGACTGAGAGTTGAATTGGGTGTTATCAGGTTCGAATTATTGTTCCCGGAGTTGGCTTAGGTTCGTTGTGTAATTTGGAACTTGTGTGCAAAATTTGAGGTGCTTACAAGTTGTTTAGACGTGTTCGGCATAGGTTTGGAATTTGGAAATTTGAAATAGTTCATTAAGCTTGAATTGAGGTGCTATTCATCATTTTGATGTTATTATGCGTGATTGGAGGCCTTGAGTAGGTCTGTGTTATGTTTTGAGACTTATTGATATATTCAAACGGGGTTCCGGGTGGTTTCAGACAATTTTCTCTTATGGTTGATTGCTGGTGTTTCTCTGTTTTCTGGTGTTGAGGGTGTTCATCGAGATCGCATGGAGAGGGTCACGATCGCGTAGTGTTCTGGTAGCTGGCTGGTGGTTCTCCTTTGCATTCGCAAGTGTGGAGTCGCGTTCGCGGTCTTTGAGGCTTTAAGCCTTCACGTTGGTATGAGGGATGACGCGTTTGCGTAGTTTTGTGAGGTCATGAGTCGCGATCTTTGGAGGTAGTCAAAGTTTCGTGCTTCGCGATAGCGAAGCTGCTCCCGCGATTGTGAAGGGTTTACCTGGATAGTGCATAAAAGTACTCTATTTCAGACTTTGAGCTTATTTTATCATATTTTGAGATCTAGAGCTCGATTAGGAAGATGTTTTATGCGACTTTCACGATTTGGATTGGGGTAAGTATTTTTCACTTAGATTTGATTATTTTACATGATTTCATCATTGATTTTGACATTTGATTGATGAATCTAAAAGAGAAATTGGGGAGCTTTTGTCAAAACGTTTCTAAAGTAAATAATTAGGTTTTGAACATCGATTCGCTGTCGGATTTGAGTGAAATTAGTATGACTGGACTCATATTCGAATGGGTTTTCTGAATTTGTGAGTTTTGCCAGGTTCTGAGGTATGGGCCCTGGTTGACTTTTTAGTTTACTTTGAGTATTTGATTAAAGAGTCGGCCTTTATCATTTGGGTTTGTTTCCTATGGAATTATTTGATGTTTTTAAGTTGCTTTTAGTTAGTTTCGAGCCGTTTAGAGGTCGCTTCACGTAGGATGGCATTTCTAGAGTATTATTTTTGCTTGCTCGAGGTAAGTAACATATTTAATAATGGTATTTAGGGTAAATATCCTAGAGAACTATGATATTTGAGATGTTTTGTGGTGATGCATGTGCTAACTGATGAGCGTGTGTGCGTGAACCGGGGTATTCATGATTCGGGTAGTTCTTAGGCTATTGTATGCCTTGTCTTGCTATCATGCTTCTTTGATATCATGTTTTCTCCATTTGTATGACTGTATGAGTTATTATTCATGCTAGAAATCATGTCTAGGCTATCTGCTTATTTGTTTGAGACATGATAGGGCTATTCTTGCCATGTTGAGCTATTTGCCTTAGCCGTAGTCATATTGTTCAGTCATCATAGTTATATTCGCATGTTATGTCTCTGTCTTTGTGAACTTTTGATATACTGTCTCACATGCTATTGGCGTCCACGTACGTGACACAAGTTTGAGCTGAATTTTGTGGCACATTGTGATATTCCGTGTTGTATAATTAGATTATGTTTCTGTGAGATGTTGGCATATGGAGATGTGAGCGAATTAATTACTGATGCGGGCCATAGAGCCGTGTTGTGAGTTTTGTTGGATCGGGTTGCATGCCACAACAGATTGATATTTGAATCAGGTTGCACACTGCAATCTATTGATATTTTGATCTGGTTGCACGCCACAACGAATTGATATTTGGACTGGGTTGCACGCTGCAACCAATTAATATGTGGATCGGGTTGCATACCGCAATAAATTGATATTGATTATTGGTTAGTGCTTGGGATAGGATCCTCCCCTGCTGAGTTTGATTTTACAGTGAGAGCGGGCAGGCTTTGGTGAGGGGTATTTGTGCGAAGCACCCGTACAGTATTGAGTAATTGTGTTTTTGATGGTGAGAGGAATTTGTGCTAGGCACCATGAGCGTGCTGAGTGTAAGTATACTTGATATCTTCACTGTGGTGCTATTGGCTGGACATCATTATAACATGTAGGCATAGAGATATATTTTTCTCACGCTAGATGGCAACATGGTGTTATTGACTTGACATGTAGGCATAGAGATGTATTTTCCGCAAGCTAGATGGTAACATGGTGTTATTGACTTGACATATATACTTGACATGTAGGCACAGAGATGTATTTGCCTCATGCAAGATGGTGATGAAATGTCTTATCTGTTGTAGAAAGTTTGGAAAGTCACAGTTTCCTTGCTGAAATCATATTTTAGTGATTTCGGAGAAAGATTGGGCTTTGACTATTATACTTGGAAAGCATGTCTAGTTTTCCGTATTTGGGAACGAGCTGAATATGATATCTCCTGAATGGTTTTATTTTATTGTCATCATTATATCATGTGTTGTTATTGATCATTAGTGTTGGACACTGACCTTCTTTTGAGTTCGTCACAACTTTCAACCTAAGGTTAGGTTTGTTATTTATTAAGTACACGGGGTCAGTTGTACTCATGCTACACTTATGTACCTTGCATGCAGATCTTGAAGCTGAGTTGCGGTGGATGATGGGAGATGGCATTGAAGATGTACCTGCTTTCCGAATATAGCTACTACTTGTCCTTGGTAGTTTTAGATTTGTAATATGTTTATGTATATTCCAAACAGATGTTGTATATATTCTCATACCAACTTTGTAAATCTAAAAGTCTTAGTGGCTCATGACTTGTACTACCAATCCTTGAGTTATTGTATGGAATTAAGTTATTTCACTTATTGTTCTCTTATTATCTTCATTAGAATTGTGTTGACTGTTATTTGGCTTACCTAGCGGGTTAGGTTAGGTGCCACCACGACTTGATGAATTTTGGATAGTGACCAATTACAACCAAGCGTCTGATTCCCATCAAACCAACTTGGAATGAGACCAAACACTGTGCACAAGTTTTAAATAACAAAACGAACTTATTTCAAGTCCCGAAACCACTATCTGAACCCGGTAGCCACAAAGTCAACTCACAATCAAACTTAAGAAATTTCTAAACCATTCACTTGCCAACTTTCGGCAAAAAGAGCCAAATCAACTTAGGGACCTCCAAATCCAAATCCGGGAATATGGATAAATCCAAACTCGCCATATGAACCTATTGAAACCCAAAAAAAAAAAAACATGAATCCAAGACCATTTGCGCAAAAGTCAAACTTTGGTCAACTCTTCCTACTTAAGCTTCCAAACTAGGAACTATGTGTTCCAATTCAATCGAAGACCGTCCCGAAGCAAAATCAACCATCCACGCAGGTCACACAACGATTACACATACGGGGAGAATCAAATGGGGAAACAAGGCTCAAACACACAAGACGACCGTCCGGGCCATTACATTCTCCCCCTCTTAAGCAAATGTCCTAGAACGAGTCAAGAATCATAAAGGTGAGGGTATCGACTCCACATAATAGGCTCGGTCTCCCAAGTCGCATCCTCGACCGATTGACCTCTCCATTGAACCTTTAGCGATGTAATATTCTTCGATCTCAGCTTTCGACCATGTTTGTCCAAGATAGCCACCGGCTCCTCAACATAAGTCAAATCCCTGTCCAATTGCATTGAGCTGAAATCTAACACATGTGACGGATCCTCATATTACTTCTGGAACATGGAACATGAAACACCGGATGAACTCTCGATAAGCTGGGTGGTAAAGCAAGTTTGTAGGCCACCTCACCAACTCTCTCCAATACCTCAAAAGGGCCAATATACCAAGGGCTTAACTTTCCCTTCTTCCCAAACCTCATCACACCCTTCATGCAAGAAACTCAGAGTAGAACACTCTCATCCACCACAAATGCCGCATCACGAGCCCGTCCTATTAGCGTAACTCTTTTGTCTGGACTGTGCTACACAAAGCGGCTCCTAAATCAATTTCACCTTCTCCAAAGCATCATGAACTGCTAGTTGTTGTTGTAGGAGAACTCTTCTAACGGTAGAAACTGATCCCACTGGCCCCCGAAATCAATTATACAGGCTTGCAACATGTCCTCCAAGATCTGAATAGTATGCTTGAACTATCTGTCCGTCTGGGGATGAAATGTCGTACTCAGCTCTGCCCAACTCGCACTGCACGGCTCTCCAAAAATGTGATGTAAACTGTATGCCTCGATCCACGATAATAGACACAGGCACACCATGCAGGCGACCAATGTCTCTAAGATAAATTTGAGCCAGCTACTCTGTAGTATAGGTAGCCATGACTGGAATGAATTGTGCAGACTTCGTTAGCCTATCCACAATGACCCACACAACATCAAATCTTCTCATGGTCAGTGGCAGCACAACCACAAAATCCATAGTGACGCTCCCACTTCCACTCCGATGTATCTAGTCTCTGAAGCAACCCACTCAGTCTATGATACTCATACTTAACGTGCTGACACTTCAAACACTGTGCAACATGCTCCACAATGTCATGCTTCATCCTTCTCCACCAGTAATGATGTTTCAAATCATGGTACTTCTTCACGGCACCTAGATGAATTGAATACTGCGACCTATGGGCCTCCTCAAGAATCAGCTCCTACAACCCATCCATATTAGACACAAAAATTCATCCCTTAAGCCTCAATACCCCATCATAACCAATAGTCACCTCCTTAGAAACATCGTGCTGCACCGCGTCTTTAAGGACAAGCAAGTAGGGATCCCTATACTGACGCGCCTTGATGCGCTCAAACAAGGACAACCGCAATAGAACACAAGCAAGAACCTGGTAGGCTCCGAAATATCCAACCTCACGAACTTGTTGGCCAAAGCCTGAACATCCAAAGCTAACAGTCTCCCCCCAGTTGGAATAAAAACAAGACTCCCCATGCTCTTTGCATTCGTAGCTACTCAAGGCGTCGGCCACCACATTGGCCATTCCTGGATGATAAAGAATGGTGATATCATAGTCTTTCAATAGCTTTAGCTACCTCAATTGCCTCAAGTTCAAATCCTTTTTCTTGAATAGGTGTTGCAGACTTCGGCGATCCATGTATACTTCACAAGACACGCCATAAAGATAGTGCCTCCAAATCTTAAGTGCGTGAACAATGGTTGCTAACTCCAAATCATGCACTGGGTAGTTCTTCTCATGGGGCTTCAACTGACGCGAAGCAAAGGCAATCACCCTACCATCCTACATCAACACAAACCCAATGCCGACCCATGAAGCACCACACTAGACTTTATATGAACCCGATCTCGGCAAAACCAGAACTGGACCTGTAGGCAAGGCAGGCTTCATCTTCTGAAAACTCTCCTAACACTCGTCAGACCACCTGAATGGGGCACCCTTCTAAGTCAACTGAGTCAATGGGGCTGCGATAGATGAAAACTTCTCCATAAAGCAGCGATAATACCCAGCCAACCCAAAGAAAACTCTGAATCACAGTAGAGGTAGAAGTTCTAGGACAGCTCTGAACTACCTCAATCTTCTTCAGATCCACCTAAATCCCCTCATTGGACACCACGTGATCCAAGAATTACACCGACTCTAACAAAAACTCACACTTGGAGAATTTAGCATATAGCTTCTTCTCCCTAAAAGTCTGGAGCACAATCCTCAAGTGTTGCTCATGCTCCTCCATGCTCTGAGAATACACCAATATATCATGAATGAACACAATAACCAAGGAATCTAGATAAGGCTGAAACACGCTTTTCATCAAGTGCATGAAAGCTGCTGGAGAATTGGTCAGCCTAAAAGACATCACCTTGAACTAATAATGCCCATAACGGGTTCTGAAAGCCGTCTTAGGAATATCTGAATCCCTAATATTTAACTGATGGTACCTCGATCTCAAGTTAATCTTCCAGAATACCTAGAACCCTGAAACTGATCAAATAAATTATCAATACATGGCAGTGGATATATGTTCTTGATAGTAACCTTGTTAAATCTTGTTAAATTTCCTGTAGTCAATGCACATTTTCATGGAACCGTATTTTTTCTTCACAAATAGAACCGAAGCACCCCAAGGCGAAACAATCGTTTGATAATACCTTTATCTAGCTACTCCTGCAACTGTTCCTTTAATTCTTTCAACTCAGCCGGAGCCATGCGGTACGGTGAAATATATATGGGCTAAGTTCCTGGTGCCAAAATCGATACCAAAATTAATATCCCTATCGAGTGGCATGCCCAGTAGGTCTGCAGGGAACATATCTGCGAACTCCATTACCATGAGGACTAAGTCAACATGAGAGAATCAAAACTCACATATCTAACAAAAACTAAGTATGCGAAGCACCCCTTCTCAACCACCCATTGAGCCTTCAAAAAGACACCACCCTACTAGAAACATGACGCAAGGAACTTCTCCAGTCAAACCTCGACAACCCAGCTAAGCCAATGTCACGGTCTTAGCGTGACAATTAAGAATAAAGTGATATGGTGACAATCAATCCATGCCCAAAATCAAATCAAAATCCTCCATCTAAAGTAACAGAAGGTCGACCTTAGGCTCATAGCCCCCAGTAGTAACCATACAAGAGTGATAGACACAATCCACCATAATAGAATCCCCAAGGGGAGTAAACACATCACAAGAATATCCAAGGAATCGCGAGACATATCCAAATATGAAGCACAATAGGATGACACATACGAATAAGTAGAGCCCAGATCAAATAAAACTAATACATCTCTATGATAGAGCGGAACAGTACCTGTAATGACGGCATCTGATGCAACGACCTCAATCCTACTAGGGAAATCATAACAATGGTTTTGGCCTCTCCCTCGATCAGTGGAAACCAAGACAGGTGCATGACAAGATAACTCTGTAAACCTTATAGCATATTCGAACACAGTCACACTCCTCTGGCGTAACTGCTCAAACTCACTGCGCGACACGTCCCTGTGGGGCTATGGAATAAACTTCCTCAAGAAAAGATCACAGAATTGGGACCAAGTAAGTGGTGTTGCGCCAGCTGGTCTGCTCGCCGCAAATATCTACCAGCATCTATATGCCGACTCCGTGAACTGAAAAGTAATAAGGTCGACCCCGCTTGACTACACCACATGCATAGTATGCAAGAATACGGTGACACTGATCCAAGAAACCATGTGCATCCACAGAAGCCCCTCCACTGAACTGGGGAGGACGAAACTTCTTAAACCTCTCCAAACTCTTATGCCCCTTAGCTGACGCAACTTGCCCTAACTCGGGATGAACTGTAATAGGCTACACTGGCACAACACACGGTGTCTGATAAGAAAAAGCTGGCTACTCTAGCGTGCGGACGGCGGGAGTTTGAGCTCCTCCCCCAAACTTTGAAGTAGCTGGTGCGACCGGAATTAACCCTGCTTGGGCCAAACTCCCAAACATACTCATAAAGTATGACAAGGTCTCTTGGAGCACCGGCATAACAATAGGCTGCTCAGGTGCAGGCTCAACATACTCGAGCTCCTAGTCCTCTAGAGCTATTGGAGGCACCACAACCGCTACTCGATCATGTTCCCTAGCTGGTGCCCTAGGTGTGGCACGTGCCCCTCCTAGGCCCCCGCCCTCTCGCGGCTCTAGCAGGCAGCGCTGGTGCCTGATCAGGTAATCTAGTAGAACGCGTCTACACCATCTATGAGAAATAGAAGAGTAAAGATTCAAATTTTGGAATAATCAAATTCGCACGATACAAAATAAAAGAAATTGAAGTTTTCCTAAGAGCCCGGTAGCCTCTCAAAGATAAGTACAGACGTCTCTGTACCGATCTGCAAGATTCTAGTAGACTTGCTCATGACTCGTAGAACTTATAAACCTAGGGCTCTGATACCAACTTGTCACGACCAAATCCCACCATAGGGGTCATGATGACACCGAATCTCTAAGACTAGGTAAGCTTATCACAAAAATGATGACAAGCAAAATATAATAACTTGAAATTAACAAAAAATTTGAAAAATGATAATACCGCCAAACGTGGATACAATAATCAACTTCTCAAAATCCGGTAGTACTGAATCATAAGCTCTAAATAGAGCACATATCAAGTCTCAAAGCGTACAATACTATTTGAGATACATAAAGAGTATAAATAAAGTAAAGAGGGTGACTCTGAGGCCTGCGAATGGAACTTCAGGAATACCTTGAAGTCTCCAATAAGCTTAAGCACACCTCTCTAGTGATCCGTTCGATCAGAAGTACCTAGATCTGCACAAAGAATTTGTAGAATCGTAGTATGAGTACACCACAGTCAGTACCCAGTAAGTATCAAGACTAACCTCGGTGAAGTAGTGACGAGGTTCAAGTCATGTAATACTCACTAGTCAATAACCTGTATAATATATCCATAACTGGCAACAGAATAAATAAGGGAAAGTAGTAACAACCATCTCGTAGAGCATGTAATGGCAACTCTATGTTGAAAATCCCATCTCATTCAATAGATCATCAAAAGAAATGGGGAATGTGATAACATATCAAATTCAACTAACAACTCATAAATAAATGCAAATAAACTTTTGAGAAACAAGTATGTGATCAAAATATCAACCTCAATTCAACACATAATCAACATCAAGATAGGCATCCCTGAGTCATCATATAACATCACCAACAAGCCATCCTTATTTCGCTGCATGTGCACATAACAATGAAATGCTGCCCTTATTTCGCCACATACGCATATCGTAACCCTTATTTCGTCATGTGGGCAACACGAGAATATGCCACCCTTATTTCGCCCCACGTACACTACAATAGACACAATCGCATGGCAAAGACCTCGTGCTGACACCCCCAATCAATCCACTCAACATGTCCACATGTGTCACAATAACACCAATATTTCATCAAGATATAAGCTTACAATCAAAGTGCACAAGGACATGACAAATAACATAAAAGTGTGGAGGGGTGTTCAACCAATAAAGCATGACTATGGCTAAGTCAATCATCATATAGTCACAAAGTGGTTTAAGCATGTTTCATATAGAAAACAACCCCACATCAAGGCGTATTAACAGTCTAAAGTCTAATCCAGTCATAAGCCACACATACACCTGTGTACACGCTCGCCACCTCGTGTACACATCACTTTTCACATAACACAAATAGGCAATTAAGGCCAAATACTAATGGGTATTCCCCCACACAAGGTTAGGCAAGATACTTATCTCAAATAAGCCAATTCAATACGCCAAAAATACTTTTCCTTCAAAATTCATTCCGTCCAGCTCAAAGCTAGCAAAAAACAAGTCAATAATGTCAAAAAAATGCTAAAGGAATCAATTCCAAATAATAAATTCCAAATCTTTACCCAATTTCCGTAAAGTCAACCTCAGGTCCATCCGCTCAAAATCTGAGTCGAGGGGTAGATCTCGACTACTCAAAACCCCATGAGTCTAAATATTTAATTAATTTTCAAAACCGGATCCAAATCAACTCTCTAATCCCTAATTTTTATTTTTAAAAACATAGTAAAAATTCCCAAAATTTCCTTTCAAATTCAATGATTTTGGTGTAAGAACCATAAGAAATCAAGTTATTTTATCAAAATTGAGTAAAAATCACTTACCCAATAGCGATGTTGAAAATATCCTCCAAAAATTGCCTCCCACCAAGTATAGGGCTCAAAATGTGATTAAATAAGACTAAGTTCCGAAATAACCAGCTACAAAGAGCAGCAGATGTCGCATTTACGACATGGGGTTCGCAATTGCGACCCATGGACTGCAAATGCGATGCCTGATCAGCAAGAGAGAACTCACAATTGTGGCCAACAGCTTCGCAAAGGCGAAGCCCCCTTGCCACAACACAAAGTCGCAAATACGATAGGATGATCGCAAAAGCGATCTGCCTAGGCCTAGGCTCCCTTCGCAATTGCGAGGCTGGCTTCGAAGCCACCCTCATCATTTTTGCAATTACAAGCAAGACCCCGTAAATGCGAACAGTTTCTCACATTTGCGAGACCTGCAACACCAGCAAAACTGGACCTCAAACAAAAATAGTCTGAAACTCACCCGAGCTTTCGGGGGCTCCGCATCACACATCCACACAAGTCAAGAAACCTCATACGAACTCGCTCGCGAGCTCAAAATACCAAAATAACGTCTGAAACTATGAATCAAACACCAAAATGCATAAAAATCACAATGAAACTCAAGAACTTATAAAATTACGATCAAGCATCCGATTCCCATCAAACCAACTCAGAATGAGACCAAAACTTTGCACAAAAATAACGGATATATTCCAAGTCCCAAAACCACAATCCGAATCTGGTAGCCATAGAGTCAGCTCCCAGTCATACTTAGGAAATTTCTAAACCTTCCACTTGCCGACTTTCGGCAAAATGAACCAAATCAACCTAGGAACCTCCAAATCAAAATTCGGGCATTCTCCTAAGTGCAAAATCACCTTTAAAACTTATTGGAACCAACAAAATATGAATCCAAGACCGTTTATATAAAAGTCAAACCTTGGTCAACTGTTCCAACCTAAGCTTCCAAACTAGGAATAAAGCATTTCAATTCAATCCAAAACACTCCCGAAAGCAAAACCAACCACCCCTGCAAGTCACACAACAATAATTACACATACGAGGAGCATAAAATTGGGAAACGGGTCTCAAACACACAAAATTACCGGCGGATCGTTACATACTTCCTCTCACCTTAGCCTGGAAAAATATTCCAGGGTTAGCTTTAGGAACCCAGACAAGCTTGGATGTCTTTATTTGAGAAAAAGTACGAATAACATTCTACGTAGTCCACTCTAGTAGTTTATTACCTTTCAGTGGAGGACCAGGTTTCATCACTTTCTTTTTCTCAATATATGCAATAATTTTTAGGTCTATTTGGATTCTAGATATGCATGTTTCTTTGAAGTGTCCATTATTTCCATAGTGAGTCCAAGGGTGATTATCAGAAATGTTTACATGCTTAATATGTTGATTTTATGGAATCGTAGCCTTAGTATGTCCAAGACCCCTTTTGTTACTACTGTGGTTTTCAAACATTTTGAACATTATTTGGGAATACATGGTCCACTTTATGTTTTTTTTTAATTTAAACTTGGCCTTATCCAGATTTTCTTGAAGTGACCTAGCCTTTTCAGATTCAACTAGAAGTTTTTTATTAGCTTCTTTAAGTTCACACTCTAGTTACTCATGTATATTAGTGGCTAGGTCCTTACCTTTATTTGGAGCATTGAGCAATTTATTATTCTCAGTTTCTAAGGCAGCCTTTTCATCTTCTAACAAAAGAATCTGGTCCTTGAGATCAACTACAAAGACTTCAAGATTTTCTCTACTTATTTTCAGATCTTTGTGTCAAACCTAAGTGATGCATAGTCATTCATTAACTGTTTCTTTTAATCAAAAATCTTTAGGTATGCATCAATCAAGACACCTGACAAAGAAATCAACTTTTTTTTAGAGTAGGTGTGGATGTTATCTTTGATATCTTGAAAGCTTACCTCAGGTTCTTCTTCCTCAACAGCTCAGAGTCTGAATTTGCCATCAATGCCAAGAGATCTTCTAGTTCTGAATCACTATCCTCCTTAGCCATCAATGATTGATATTCATCTTGACTTCCATCATCATTATCATCAGACTCATTAGTTGAGGATGATTGCATGACAGTCATAGCTCTTTTTATAATTTTGTCCATTGCATTATTTATCATTCTTCGTTCAGGAACCCGGTCTCTGTTATGTTATTTTTCCTTCTTAGTATTGTTCTTCTTCAACTCAAGTTCCCATAAGGGGCAGTCTTTGATGAAGTTATCTTTCTTTTCACACTTGTAGCATCCATCAGTGTTGTTGTTATTTTTCCCCACAAGCTTTGGATTTGGATAAACTATCTTTTTTCAAGAATCCACCTTTCCTTATTGCCTGCTGGAAATGTCTAGTGAGCCATGCCATATTATCTTCTTCAATGTCCTATTTCTGAGTGGTCTTAAGCATTAGGTTCTTGGCCTTGCGAGTTCAGCAGTTCGTCGATCAAGGCGATCTTAATGGAGTTTTGACTCATAAGTTTCCAAGTTTCCAATGAGGTCATTAAGGGTCATTGTATTCAAGTTTCTTGCTTCAGTAATTGCATTAACCTTGCTGTCCCACGAAGGGGGAAATATGCTTAGAATTTTCCTCACAATTTTGTTACGAGGAATAACTTCTTCAAGAGATATTAGTTCATTGATGATCGATGTGAGCCTAGTATGCATCTCGAGGATAGTTTCCTTCCTCTTTCATCTTGAACAATTCATAATAATTATTTGTTTCACTTGAGAGGTACCTTCATGAGCATATGCAAAGTATCCCATATAGCCTTTGTATCTCTGCAAGCAGAGATTCTGTTATATTCATCCGGACCAATTTCACAAATCAGAATCTTCTTAGCTTTGGTCCAGTGGGCACACCCTTGTCATCAAACATCATGGGAATCTTTGGTCCCTTCTCAAAGATGTCCCAAAATTTCAGGTCTTCTCCTTCCAAGAAACCACGTATCTTTTCCTTGTAACATCCATAGTATTTCCCATTAAACAATAGTTGCATGACAGTTGATTGTCCTTCTTGAGCATCTGGTGGTGCAGCCATCGTAGATCCTTTCAAGGTGTTAACCACTTATGAAAGAACCTGCTCTGATACTAATTATTATTTTAGACTACATCTAGACACAAGAAAGGGGGTTGAATTATGTCTTACCTGATTTTCGCGTTTTCAAAGAACCTGGTTCTTTGAACTATTCAAACAGATACAAACAAAAATAATTATGAAAAAGTAATCAACATAAAGATTTTGTAAGTGAAAACCCTCCTTGCTCAAGGGAGTAAAAACCACGACCTACCATTAGGATTTTCCTCAAGTCTCACTAAACTTCAAAGAGCAGTTTTAGGTTACAACTTTATAACTAAGGGGACTAACTCTAGTACCCTAATCCCTACAACCAATCCAATTATAGCTACCATTTCCCAAACTAATTCTAGCCTAGGAAGCTCACAAAAAATAAAGTTTCAACAATATCCTACTATTACACTTTTTTAAAAAATAGATAGGTTACAATTCAGAACACTTGACTCAACGTAACAACTAAAAAACTCGAGTAGCTTCAACTTCAGGAACTAGTTTCAGTTGGTTAGCTTGAATTTTCAGAAGTATTTTTTTTGTTGTGATTTCTATTGTCAAAACTATTCTCAGTTATTTCTCTCAATAGCAGTAGTCTTGAAGTGTGGCAAAAAATCTTGTTTTATAGCTGCAAGGTTGGCCGAAAATCTTCTTCAATTAATGCTCCAAAACCTAAAATATTTCGTTTAAGCAAAACCTCTCCTATTTAGACTAGAATTCTTTATTTGTTTCCAACTCTTCAATTACTTTTTCTATACAAGTCTTTTCCCATAAATACAAATTTCTTTTGGTGCAAAAAGTCTTCCAATACGCGTATATCTTCTAGGGCTTGGACATAATCTTTTGGGAATTCCAATTCGTATGGGAATGCTGGCGTTCCACGCATGATGAGCATTCTGCTACTGATTTGCTATGAACCTGATTCACTTGATATTCATCTCTTTTTTTTACAATTAATTTAGTATCATGCCAACCTGGAACATAAAACCTGATTCTCAAATACGTTTGTCAATCATCAAAACTTAACTTCATGCTCAGCTCAACAACGCTTGTTACTCCAACCAATATTATGATTCATCAGCTAAAGGACAGGGCATTCCCTCACTAAATTGAACCGCTATGGTTAGTAAATCCAGTAAAACTAGCTAACTGACTTTCTTAAATACTTGCTATCTCAATTCATCTCTTTTTCTATTATCTCAACTTTAATTTATAACTGACGACCTAATATGTTTTTTTATGGTTATTTACCATAAAACATAATTATTTATGTGTGGTAAGAACAAATTAAAATAATTTAGGAGTATTTATAATTCTTTTATTTATGAAAATATGAACCCCAATATGATCACATGCAATGTTTGATTTCTAGACTCACATTAGTAAAAAGTGAGTGTTTCTTTTTTTTTTTTTGTTACTAAATGTCCGGAAAGAAAAAGAACTACTATATTCCCTACGAAATTTTATGCATGAAAGAATGTTTGAGTCTTCTTAAATGGTCACTTAATTATATGAAATTTTCTAGTAAAGTTTTTAGTTTTTTTTTTTTTTTTTTTTTTTTTTTTTTTTTTTTTTTTTTTTTTTTTTTTTTTTTTTTTTTTGTAACAGACTAATCACTTAACTGTCTTTATAGCACTCAGAAGGTCACTCAACCAAATTACTCAAACTTTTAATTGTTAAATATCTATTTCACCTTTTAAATTATTAACTTTTATCTTCTTCTTTTTTTATTTTTTTTTTAATTTTTTAATATTATAATTTTTTTCTCTTTTTTATCTACATTATGGACTTACCTATAGAATAAATTTTTTATTTATATAAAAAATAATAAAAAATTGATTTCTAAAATATATAATATTAGAATAATAATATAGTTGAGCATAATATTAAAGAATATATAATGCATTATTATAAAATCCCTTTATTATAAATAGTTAGTTTTTATATTACGTGCATGGAGTAACTATTTTAAACTTTTATTTTATTTCATTCTGAATTGTGTAAATAAAATTTTGAGATATTATTGTTAATATCAAATTATTATTATTACGTACAAATTTCTAATTAATTTTCTCTACTATGCTCAATATTTTATTATTCCAACGTTGTTTATGCTTAAATCTATTTTTATTTTTTAAATTTATAAATACAATTTATGTATTATGTAGCTAAGTTCATAATATAAAAAAAAAAAATAAAAAAAATTTAATAATAAAAAGTTAAAAATAAAAATAAAAATAAAAATAAGAAAAATATTATAATTTAAAGGGTAAAATAGGTATTTGGCAATCATAAGTTTGAGAAACTAGTTGAGTGATATTCTGAGTGTTATACATATAGTTAAATGATTTTGATATTACAAACAAAAAAAATAATTTTAATAGATAATTTTAAATAGTTAAGTGACAATTTAAGTAATGGACTCAAGAATATTTCTGTCTCAGCCAAAGTGCAAATGTTGTTCAGTTTCACACTTCAACTTTATATCTTGATAATTAGAATCTTAGTTGTAGCCTCATTTAAAGGAAACAGTAATAAGAAAGTTTGTCGTTATTTGCATAATATCAGAGAAACGATGAATGTAATTTATTTTTTCATATGATCTTTTTCTCCTTGGCTCGAAGAGATGCTCCCAATCCACCTTCAAGTTCTTGCCTCGTTAAACTAGTAATGATGAGATGTCATCAAGATAGCTAAATAAACACTTACTGAAAAGTGTTAAGAAAATACAATTGCTACATGTCACTCGTCAATTATGCAAGAGTTTCTAATTAAAAGGATCTATAATAATTATAAACAACTCCACTCGTATAAGGTTTTTAACTGAATGCCCAAGTTTGTTCACCGCTTGTATCATGACAAAACTTTGTTGTAACTTGTAACATTAGTCTTTGAAAAATACACTTCTGGTTGTGTTTTTTAAGAATCCTTTTCGAGACATATGTTTGATCTGGAAAACAAAATAGTTGCTCTATTCCATTTTATACATAGTAAAGTATAGTAATACTTTTTACGTGTGTAGTATCTTACGTAAATTTTATGTCTAAATTCATGCAGATAATTATCAAGAAATTTGATCCTCGTATTTTGAATCTTACCACATAAAATGAAGTAAAAAGAATAATTGTGTTAAAATAATAATAATAATAATAATAATAATCTTATTTCTATAATAAAAAAGCATGTAGGAAAGGTGGATACACTCAAATAACTCTAATGACCAAAATTTTGCGTTTTCAGTGATTCAACCCGGCCATTTCTTGGAACTGAATGTTGTTATTTGGGATTTTATCTTAGGTCGCACAAGTCACTATCTATTTTTCTATGTTAGGTTGTAATATAACATTACGTCATGCTTTAAGGTTAGAATAATTTATCGCCCACTTGATTGAATGATTATATTTGCTTTAGGGGTTTTTATTATTTTATTTCAAACAAGTATCACCATGACTCCAGTTTTGGTAATTCGGAAGAGGTAAAAAGTAAAAAGCTAATTTTGCATTTTTGTGCAAAGCTTTTCGTTTTTTGAAGCTTTTGGACTGCAAGAGAAGATGACACCAGAATAGCATGATGACTTACTCAGTCTATGCCACCCACGCCTTTCTAGCAAATGTCCTTATTAGTCTCATTCAAGATAAACATTTCAAGTTATATTTTCTTGTATTGAAATTGATTGATCATTTCGTTCTTAGAAGATGGATACAATAAGGGGTCGTTTGGTAGAGTGTATAAGAATAATGCTGAAAAAGCTGTATTAGTAATGCTGGTATTAGTTATGCTTGTATTAGTTATGCTGACATTAGTTATGCTAACATATATCTTATCCATTGTTTGGTTTGATGTATTAAAGCATTGCACAATTTCTAAAAAAATTATTTGTTTACAAAAATACCCTCATAACTAGTCCATCACTTTATCTTCTTAAAAGAAACATATGTTGAGTAATGTTATTATATGAAAAAGGTTTTAAAAATATTATTTGATTTGTCTACCTATATTGTAGTATAGAACTGAATAGTTATTTATTAAAAAAAAATATGCTAAGTATTTATTTATTTATTTATTTACTAGGGATATATATTTTCTACTTTCTTAGATTATTTCAAACTTGCGTTAATATAATAATATAATTATCAAGCATAAATTTTGAAGGACAATTTTGTCTTTAACTAGGTTACTATATACATTATTTTATCTAATACATCCAACCAAACGACCCCTAAGGGTGAATACTGAACACTTAATGTAAAAAAATCGTAAAATTAGCATAACAGGAAAAAGAAAAAAAAAGAGTTACTAGTTTGTTGCTACTAATTTGTTGATCAAAATTCAAAGCTAAGTAATTATTACTCTCCATCCTGTATGTTAGATAACTTGGATTAACTTGTATGCTCAGCCGTATCTAATTTCATTTATGTCCTGAACATTCTAGTCTAATCTCAACCTTAGAGATCATAGAATATCTAAATATTAGGACAACAGATATTGTAATATTATTGAATATTGACCTGCTGTTTGACGAATAATCAAAGTAACACAAAATGTCCTAAAAGCTGAAAAATGGCGAAGAATAGTGGAGTGTATGTTTAGGCGAATACAAAAATGTGAGGAAGATGAATGAGAAAATGTAGGGGTAAGAGGTGGGCAAAAGGACTGGGTTTTTGATTCTCGACAATTGGGGAGTGTGCCGACACCAGCCAGCGTGTGACTTTCCTATTTCCTTCAACACCTATCCCCCTACAATCTCTACATTTTGGTGCTTCTTTAATTTTATTGTACGGCTGGCTCCACTTCTGCAGGAGTCGTTCATTTCCTCTTACTGGTTTTTACTCTTATTATGCACTTAGCAGAAGTAGTATATCATCCAAATAATTTAGATTCATGTTAGCATTATTTTTTTTGAAAATTTAATTTTTCATTCGTGTTAGGACTCTGAAATTTGGATTCAGCAGCGTAAGGCCCATTAAAAGAAATGCTTATTATTAGAATATTTTTATTCTCAAATTTCGCACTTGTGATTTTTGATTAAGAATAAAGAAATCTTATCCATCCACCACAATTTGATAGTATTCACGTTGCATTATGGATTAAGGATGGAACTCCTCTCCATTTTCTATTGTCTCCATTTTCCCAAATTTTTACTTGGATGGAAGACACATGACATAAGTGAATATTAATGGTTTTGAATTTGAGCTCTTGAACTGGAGAAATTTATGATAAGAAGTGCTTTTCTTTTAAATAGGCCCCATGAGACACGAACGTAAATTAATTAGGTTGGTGAGTTTCGATACTAATTGATTAAACGAAAAAAGAGTTCAACTACTTCCTGTGGATGTGTAAATTTTTATTAAAATCCATAGTTAAGAGGGAAAATAAAAGTAGGAAAAACGAGGATTCTACCCTTGATAGTAAGTGGGAATCTCGTTGATCCTAATGATGATTCTAATTTTTGCACAACAAAACTGTTTGCTTTAGTAATAAAGTATGCACTTATAATCCAATGATAAGGATTGAACAAAACGACCATCATTCAAAGCAAGGCCCATCATTTGCTTTAATTCTTGGATTAAGGCACCTCTTATAATTATGGCACTGTCCCATCTAAACCTATGCAAATACAAACCCCACAACAATGGCGAACTTTTGCGAATGTTTCTGGACTATAAAGTGAAGAATTAAAGAACAGGAAATCTAACTAAATATTTTCAATAATTTTTTAACCAGCCACTATCTGGACCAAAATAAGGAAAAGAAAAGGTACGTCTATTGTTGGTTAGTTAAACGTTACATAGCAATCTATCTATATATTTATATTTATATAAAAGAGGGCAATACAATCTATCTATATATTTATATTTATATAAAAGAGGGCAATACAAAAGTGAGGTGGCACCTCTTTTCGTCAAAAAACTCACTTATCTTTTTTCTTCTTTTTTGGCTTTTCTCTCATTTTTCCATTTTATTCAATTTAATGTTTATGTTTAGAAAACCAAAAGTCACAACTTTCCGGTCAATACAATGTAACCACTCCATATTCAATGCAATTCAACCGTTGCAATTAACTGGGAATGTAAAAATTAATTTTCTAATTTTAAAAAGCGTACATTCATAACTCACTCTTCATTAAGGTTGTGACTTTTCAACTACGTAACCACCAAATATTTAATTTGCCGGCACTACATTGCATCTTTCCTTATCGAATAATATGAAAGTAGCAACAGTAAAAATGTATAATTTTGTAGCATGTTGTCCTGTTTGAGTCAATCTCATTTTGATCTCCAATGATCGACATGCCCCAACTATTTTACTTTCGTTCAGTGATCTAATCAAGTCCAACAAGAAGAACAACCTATGTTAGGTGTTTTATATTAAGGTGTTTTCGAGGTTCTGATGATTAAGAACGGATAAAACCCAAGGATAAACTCACCTGGGAGGAGAAGATTTTGATCACAAAGTCATGGCCTATTTATGGAATTGTTCTTTCTTTTACCTTTTTCTTATATCTTTGATCTGATATACTCAACATAAAAAATTATTTCGTTTAATCTTATTTTGGCAAATACTGCTTGTGCTTGAATTATTGCATTGAGTTTGAATAGTGAGGTGTATAGTTGGCTGCCTTATGCAAAGAATAATTTCAAGAAAGGCTCATGCTCCAACAAAAAAGTTCCGGACTATTTACAATATATCAAGACGATCAAGTGTTAATCAAGGTACGATTACTATAATTGCGATGATATTTTGCTATTATTTTGTAGCCCATTAATTTTGAGGTCACATAAATTACCAAATAATTTTAGGTGTTGGAGGGTGAAAGAAGCATTCCAAAGAACTAACACGAGCTTGGAACTGTCGGGATTTCTCATGCTCCAAGGTGATAGATATCTTGGTGCGCTTCAACACCGGGCCTTGGGGTGCATCTACCCCTCCGATTATCATGTTGATCGTGTGCTGGGGTTCTTCTTGACTTGTAGGCCTGTCCCTGTTTCCGTAATGGTTTTTAGCCCGGTCGCTTAGAAATTCTCGGAGATGACCTTTTTCAAGCAATCGTGCCACTTCCTCCCTTAGTTGCCGGCAATCTTCCGTTCTGTGACCATGGGTACCATGGTATTTACATATTAAGTTTGGGTCCCTTTTGGCCGGATCCGATTGCAGCGGGCGAGGCCATTTGGTATCTTTAATGTGGCCAATGGCGGATACGAGGGTCGCTGAATCTACACTGAAGTTATACTCGGACAGTCTGGGCGCTTCTCGGTGATTAGCGGCTCTTTCGAAGTTATTTCTGGGTAACGATCCTCGGTTCCTTTGATTAGGATCGTTTTTTCTCTCCCGTCTCGGTGACCTTTGTCTTCCCGGGATGGCCCTTTAATCGACAGGATATGGTCGGTGTCTATCTCTATTCGACCTCGGCTCTTGATAATTATCTCTCAGAACCCGATCATTAGTTCTGATCGGATAAACGGACCCCGAGGGGACCCCGAGCTGGTCATCTTCGACCCTGATCTTCGACTGATATCGATTATGTATGTCCGCCCAAGTGGCAGCGGGATATTCGATCAGGCTTTGTTTGAGCTGTTGAGAAGCCGTTGAACTTCGGGCATTAAGCCCTTGGGTAAAAGCCTGTACGGCCCAATCATCGGTAACCGGAGGTAAATCCATTCGCTCCATTTGAAAGCGAGATACAAACTCCCTCAACATCTCATTATCTCTTTGCCTGACTTTGAACAAATCTGACTTCCTTGTTTCGACTTTAATAGCACCTGCATGAGCCTTGACGAAGGTATCTGCAAGCATGGCGAAGGAGTCGATGGAGTTCGGGGGCAAGTTGTGGTACCGAGTCATTGCTCCCTTTAACAAGGTCTCCCCAAATTTTTTCAGAAGAACGGACTCGATCTCATCGTCTTCGAGGTCGTTCCCCTTTATGGCGCATGTGTACGCCGTTACGTGTTCATTCGGATCGGACGTCCCATTGTATTTGGGGATTTCTAGCATGCGGAGCTTTTTTGGTATCGGTTTCGGCGCAGCGCTCGGCGGGAAAGGCTTTTGCACAAATTTCTTTGAGTCTAAGCCTTTCAACACCAGGGGTGCTCCTGGAATTTGGTCCACCCTTGAGTTATACGTTTTCACTTTTTTGTCATTGGCTTCGATTTTCTTTTTGCCCGATTCGACTCGCTTGGTTAGCTCCTCGAGCATCTTCATGATTCCAGAGTTCGTCTCCGACCCATTTTCATCCGGTTGCACTGCGATTGGTTCATTTTGAGGAACTATCCCTCGAGAAGAAACGGCTTCGACCCTGTCCGAAACCTGACTGCGACTTTGTAATTGAGCGATGGCTGCTTGCTGGGCTTGCAGCATGTCGAATATCATTTTGAGGCTGATCCCATCCCCTTCATTATTTTGAATTCTCGAATGGTGCTCTCCCCGAACGCTGTTCGACTGGCCAGAGGTCTGATCTGCGTCGACCGCTATTTGAGAGTTGGCGTCGATCGGAACCTCATTACCGAGCATCATGTTGTTTTCGCCCTGGTGGTCGAGCTCATCGTTGATGGGAAGTGTGCGTGACATGACTATGTTGTAATCTGAAAAACAGAAAATTCTACAAAGAACAAGCGTAAAATAGTGTGTGACAGAAATTTATGTCAAACGTTCACTATTATCCTTAGCCCCACGGTGGGCGCCAAACTGTTTACCCTAAAATACGTGTAACAATTGAATTTGTATGTGGTATTAAGGATACGTGAAATGGTTTGACACAATGAAATAAATAACGATGAATAAAGACTGACTTAAATAAACAAGAGAATAACCAAACCGTTGAGGTTGAATGAATTTTTCGTGATGGAGTAATTTGTATTGAAAAAATAAATAGCTTAGGTGAGAGATAAACAGAAATTGAGAATTATATTGCTGGTAACGTATATCTTTTTGTACAATGAAACCAAGTACCCCTTTATAGGGAAGAAAGGAATTCTACATATAATAAAAGACTTAATTACAGGATGAATTAACTTAATTATAGGATGAATTATCCCTAAAAATACTGGTCTAACGTCTCTGATGATTGGGGCCGTGATTCCCGCCGAGATATCTGTATACCACGAGATTTCCGGCCTTTCCGTTATACGAAACTGATACTTTTATCATAAAATGCCTTTACCCAGACCGGTCTCGACCGCCTTATTCTGACCGCTCTGGCTCCGATCCAATGATGTCCGATCTCAAACTTTCCTTCCTGAAGTGCTAGCTCCGTTTCAAAGCAGTCCGACCCCGGAGTCTACTCGAGACCAATCTTCCTTGCGTGCTCGATTGTATCCGACCCTATACAACTATTGATGTCTTTTGCGCGATCAAATTTACTAGTTATATTATACTGTTTGGTCACCAGAAATGTGAAAATTCATTTGTTGTTTTTGATTACCTGCAAACAGTCAGTTAGTTAAACGTTACATAGCAATATTTATATTTCATTCTTTGATTGGTAAATGTCACGCAGCTCAATATAAATCTGAGGGATCACACTCAAAAGGTTTGATTTCGACTATTTGCAAAAAAGCAAAAAAAATAAAAAAGATGATGGGAAACAACAATGGGCCGACTAAATTCCTTATTATACATAGTTGAGTCTAGCAGCTAAGATACCACCAAGCCGCCAAAGATAACAATCTCGATATTGGCAATAATTCGAAAGCTTAAGAAGATTCATGAAATAAGTCCTATAGTTAAGATATGAAAATATATAGGTCCTCTTTCAGCTACAAGTCTTCCCTATTAAAAATGTCATGATCGAACATCAAATAGGATATAATTACATTACATATTGAAAAGAAGAAATTCATAAAATGATTAGGAGAAGATATTATAAGAAAATGCTGTCGGATATAGACGAAAATTGAAGAATTGGATTGCAATTGAATAATGAGTTGAAATTCACCCAAAACTCTATTTACAAAACATACCCAAATCTCCAACTTGGACATCAAATTTTAAAGATTATTTTCATGAAAATGAACTATACTCTCAAGAATGAATATCTCTACTTTGATCATATCTTCGAATGAAATCATGAGAAAATCACTTATTGTTTTGTTCCTTCTCCAAAAGTGAGAAGTGATGTTAGAACAACAAGTAGTAAATTGCGTATTTAGTGTTTGACATATCAATATGATGTAGACCATACACGTCCTAATGAACCAAAGGCCAAACATTTGCATTACATTCGGAGGTTATCACCTCCCAATCATTGAGCGTCACCACTCTTTCTGGTGGGGCTCAATTTGTACGCGGATGACACATTCTTTCAATTTTAATTCTTGAGAAAATTCTAAAACCTTTCCTTACATTATTGTATTTCAGAATACAGAGTCAGCAGTTAGCCACTGGATCTTTCAGGACAGCTATTTCAATAAGAAAGCCGTTACAAGAAAAATTGATTCGAATTTTAGGTCAGGTCTCATTGTTCGCACGAATATTATTTTGAACAAACTTTCTCAATTACGTATATACAATTCAAAATGAAGATAATATATATTTAGCCATTTACTGTGCGCCTGGATGGTCTGTGATCATCAGACGTAAAATTAGCTGCAGATGTTCTTTTATCTATAATGACCGTCTAGGCAGATAGTATGTCACAATAAAATAAAAATAAAAATTAAGTCACATGTTCTAACAAAGAGTTAAGATAACATAAGGGAGCTTTGCCCCTTGTCTCAGGTTGGTAATGGAGGTTATATTCTAAGGCCCCATTCATTTAATTTTCCAGATGGGTCACAGTTCATAAGGTTTGTGGTTCAGCTCCGTGTGGGGTTTAATTGACAGCTTCTACCATTTGCCTATTATATTTTTTGTTTATTGAGCAAGAAACTCGACGAAAAACCCTGTATATTTACTTAATTTTGATCAGAACAACCTTGACGGCGTGTGGATGATATGTTCAAAAGTTATTGTACATATGATATAAATTTACGCCAATAGGTTGAGCTGAAGTGATGCGAGAAAGGAGAATTGTCATAAAACAAAATTGGGATGTATTTGAAATTGAACTTACGGTTAATTTAGTGGCTGTAATTTCACTTACAATTTTTAGGTTTAAAGTTGTAGTTTTACCTTTTCTCAAGACTGAGACCTTGCGGATTTGTTCTTCGAACTATGTCAGATGAGCCTAAAGATGTGCCTACAATGTGAACTTTGTTGTGTCTAATGTACAGTATTTCATTTGTCCCCCCGATATAAAAATTGCCAAAGATATTGTACTTATATGTATCCTTCTTCAAAAGTTAGCCAACCTAATTTTTTTTTTTTTTAATTTTTGTAGTGAAGACATTTTATTCAAACAAAACTACATAAGAGTCATTAATAGAGGAGACTAGCCTAGGCAATATAGTATCTATTCTGTCCCTTCCAAAAACAAAAACAGCAAAGTAGGTTAAAATACATAAAGGATTAACTACTAAAATAGGAAAAAACCCGACCGCCAAAATCGATCGATGTTGGTCGGTAATTGACAAAAATCAACCGAATACCGACTGATCCGTGACGTTCGATAATCGCAGAGGCGGATCTAAGATTTGAACTTTATGGGTTCATCCTCCAAAATTCTTAGCATTTGAACCTATTATATTTAAAAGTTATGGGTTCATATCAACTAGTTTTTGTAGTTATGGTGGATTTTTCCCTATAAATTTATGTCTCGCGTCAAAAGTACTTGGTTCAATTGAACCGGCACTCATACGCTACATCTGCCCTTGGGTAATAGTATAATCGGTAGAGCCAACTGACTGACTTTGGTAGGTATTTTTGACCGAATTCGGTCGGTCAATTAAATTCGAAAAAAGAAAAAATTACCGGAAAAACCGACCGAAGTCGGTATTTTCCGGCCAAAGTTGGTCGGCATTTTTAATTAATTAAAAAAGGCTATTTGGGAATCAAATCGGGGTCTGTACTGTGGTAGGATACTATTCTACCACTAGACAATTGGTGCATTTTTCTTTAAGACAGTCTTTTATATCATTTATACTCTTTAATTGTATTTTCATTCGGTCGATTTTTAGAATGATCGGCCGAACGATTTTTTTGAATATTAATTTTAATTTATTTTAAATAAAAAAGCGACCAAAGTTGATTTCTTGAAAAATAAATTTTGCGGGACGTAAAAATAGTTTCCCGCATTTTTGCGCCAACAAACAAAGTTAGTCGGTTTCGTAAAAAAAATTGAAAAATAAAATATTTTGAAAAATCGACCTTAGGTTTGGCCGAATTTCTTGTAGTGATTAAACTTCCCAAAACATCTAGACTATATCCATATTTAGCTAATTGATCCGCAACTCCATTTGCTTCTCTAAATACATGCTTCAATGGTGGATTGCTTGCTTCATATAATAGGAACTTGCAGTCATCAACTAAATTTTGATGAAAGCTAACATTGTTAGTAAATATTAGTAAGCTCTTTGCAATCAGATTCAATTACCAGATGTAGTAGAGTTCTGTCAATTACAATTTCAAGTCCATGTAGGAGTGCTAATGCTTCCATGTAAATGTTTGTAGCGTGCGGTATTCTCATATTAAGACTCAAGATCCAATTTTTATCGATATCTATGAATACCCTTCATATCTTTCCCTTACCCGGGTTGCCTAAACAAGAACCATCAATGTTGAGTTTGCACTAATCTTGATATGGCGGTTTCCATTTTACATACACTACTTTTTATCCTGTTCTTAAAGCTAGTGTTTCTCATAAACTTGTATTCTGTCACCGTCCAAAATTTCATCAACGATCGGGATGCACCTAACCTCCATTACTAGGAAAGTCAACATCCAACATAGATCTATCCAAACACAACAAGATGTAATATAACAGAATTAGTATAAAAAAAATAGAATAAGTCTTTCAACAACAGGAAATATAAAGATTCAACAAAAAAAAATTTCAACACCTGATAGTATGAAGTTATGAGTTCTAAAAATGAGATATAATGGAATCTCTCAATAATACAATTACTGTCTGAAATATGAATAACAATATGTAAATTGAAGGAAATGAACTCCAAGGTTCTACAGGCGGTCATGCAGTACTACCTCAAGTCTCCTCTGTCAGATGTTGCACAACCTCCTGAGGTCCGCTACTGCCAATGCCCGTATCTGCACAAAAATATTTAGAAGTGTAGTATGAGTAGGGAATAAGGTGTAATCAGTAAATATCAAGTTTAATATCGGTGAAATAGTGACGAGGTTCAAGTCATGTTATACCTACTAATCAAATAAACATGTATAATTTATAATTATACACAAGAAGATTTCTCTCACTCAAGTTCAATATGTATGGGGGGCCATCGAGTAGCGCCTCTGATTTTGTACACTCAAGCTCAACCCATCTATGGGGCCATTGAGTAGTTCAATTTAGCAGATAGCTAACCTTGGCCATTGTGGCACTCATGCTCGAGGACGTTAGCTACTTCTCCCTTTCTGAATCTAAATCTGAATGCACTAAGACCTCGTGGGTAAAGTGTCCACTAGACCAACTCATGCTCATTAGACCCTCGTGGATAGACTGTCCACTAGAGCATTTTCCTTTTTAAAATTTGAACTAAAAAGTCTAAGCAGTACAAGCAATCACATCACATCAAGAAACTAATTATTTTCTGTCTAAATATGAACTTAAGATCTGAGCAATTGTCACGACCCGAAATCCCAACCTCAGGGTCGTGATGGCGCCTTACGTCCACTTGCTTGGCAAGTCAACATTAGTTAACCTATATAATAATTAAACAGTTCAAGACAGCATAACAATAGTTATTAATGATGATTAAAACTGAAATACATGAAATAAACCCATATCATAACACGGTCTAACTCAATCTCAGAAGTATGGTGTCACCAGTACATGAGAAACTAGAAGTCTACAAGTATAGTGTGAAATAAATACAACTGTTCAAATGAGATAAATAGTAAAAATGGGAAATAGAAGGGGTACTTTTGGGTCTGCGAATGCCAGCAGTTCTACCTCAAGTCTCCTAAGCAACTATGATCCGAGTAGACACACCTCTAACCACTACCGAGAACAATACCAGTATCTGCACAAGAAGTGCAGAAGTGTAGTACGAGTACAACCGACTCAATGTACTCTGTAAGTGTCGAGCCTAACCTCGACGAGGTAGTAATGAAGCTATGACAAGACACATACATAAAAAAAAACCCTGTACAAATATGTATAATAAGCAGCAAAATAACAAGCAGAACGATAAAATATTAACTAGGAGGGGACATGCGAAAGGGGAAATATCATAAAAACGGTAAGTACGAAATCACAAAATAATATCTTCCGAAATAAGCAACAATATAACCAAGTAAATCACAAATCTGAGAATAAAATAAGGTAATGAAATAAAGAGGCATGACATCACCCTTCGTGCTTTTACTCTCGTACTCACCTTGTAATATCATAATAAAATGACACGGCATTATCCGTCGTGCTTTTACTCACTGGCACGGCATCATCCATCGTGCTTTTAATCTCATAATCCCTCAATATATGATAGTGAATGCAAATAAGGTAGGGCAACACTCTTTGTGCTTTTCACTCTTCCTCACCAAGCAACAATACAAATCTAAATAATAAATGTAATGCGGAAAAATAATTTCACTTCAATTATAGTACCATGATAACAAACTCAACTTTCAAAATTTCCCAACATCTTCAAAATAAACAATAATTATGAGAGGAATAAGTAAAAGTAATAATCTAACCTAAGCATGGAGAACAAAGTCAAATAAACAACTTAGAATAAAGAAACAATTCCCATCCACATGCTTTAACCCAATAACAACGCATATGTATTCATCACCTCACATATACATCACTCCCGCACATAATTCATGTATCAAATAAACCAACAAGTCCTAAATCCTTAAGTCAAGGTTAACCACGACACTTACCTCACTCCGCAGCCAAAGAAATCAATCAACCACGACTTTGCTTTTTGAACAAGCCTCCAAACCAACCAAATATAGCAAATTATAGATCAAACAATTCAAAGTAAGCTTTAGAAACTACCCATTAACGAAAAAGGTTCAATATTGATCATTTTTGAAAAAGTCAACAAAAGTCAACCCCGGGCTTGCTTGGTCCAAACCCGAGGTTCGGACCAAAACACGATTATCCATTCACCCCCAAGCTCGATTATATGATTTGTTTTGAAATCCAACCTCAATTTGAGGTCTAAATCTCAATTTTATAAAATCTCCAATTTCTACCCAAATCTCTAATTTCTACCATGAAAACCTAGATTTGATGTTGAAAACACATAAAAAGTAATGGGTAATTGAAAAGAAATGGATTAGAGTTGCTTACCAGTGATTTTGGGAAGAAAATCCTCTTGAAACATCGCCAATAGAGTGATTAAGGTTGAGAAGTGGTGTAAAATGAGATAAGTGCAAATTTTTCCTTCTTTTACCCAGCTGCAGGTGTCGCATTTGCGAAGAAATGTTCGCAAATGCGAAGCCCACAAATGCGAGATAAAGGTCGCAAATGCAAATCCTATCTCAGAAGCCCAGATGTCGCAGATGCGACATTTAGATTGCAAATGCGAAAATCCCACCTTCATAAACGGGGAAAGATTCTTCGCAAATGCGAAGATTACCCCTCAAAGCACTGAGTCACAAATGCGACTTTGAGATCGCAAATGCGACCTCTGATTGTTCGCAAATGCGAACTTATTCCTCGCAATTGCGAGATTACCCAGCCCAGGCCCCTGCTTGCAAATGCGATGTCTTGATCGCAAAAGCGAGGCTCGTATTTGCGAGCCAGACCTCGCAAATACGAGATCTACAGACTACACCAGCAACAAAAATGCACTAGTTATTCAAACTTTAACCAAACTCATTTGAAACGCGTTCGAAACTTACCCCAAGCCCTCGGGATCCAAACCAAATATGCACATAAGTATAATAAATCATATGAACTCGCTCGTGCAACCAAATCGCCCAAATAACATCTAAAACTACAAATGGAACATCAAAACGTATGAAATTTTTTCAAAGGGAAAACTCAAGAGCAACTGGAATCACAACTACAACATCCGAATCATACCAAACCAACTCCGTCTGACACCAAATTTTGTAGGCGATTTTCAAATAGCAAAATGGACCTATACCAAGTACCGAAACCAAAATCCAAACCCAGTAAGTATAAAATCAACATATGGTCAAACCTAAGAAATATTTAGACCATCAAGTTACTAGTTTTCGATAAAACAAGTCAAATCAAGTTAGGGACGTCCGAATTCAATTCCGAGCATACTTCCAAGTCCAAAATCACGATGCGGACCCACCGAGATTGTCAAAACGTTGACCCGGGGTCATTTTCACAAAATGTTGACCGTAGTCAACCCAAGTTATTTTTAAAGCCAAAAATCAATTTTTCTTCACATTTTTACCTAAAAGATTTTCAAAAAGCGACACGGACCACACACACAAACCACGAAACATAAAACGAAGCTAACAAGGGTCTCGGAGCACGAAAATAAGAACTAGTACTCAAAATGACCTATCGAGTCGTCACATTCTCCACCTCTAAAAGAGACGTTCATCCTCGAACGGACATAAAAAAGTACTTGGACTGGTGAAAAGGTGTGGGTATCTACTCCACATATCGGACTCGAACTCCCACGTAGCTGCCTTGATCGGCTAACCTCTCCATAGCACTTTTACAAAAGGAAAACTCTTTGACCTCAACTAACGAACCTGTCGAGCTATAATAGCCACTCACTCCTCCGCATATGCTAAATTCTCATCAAGCTGAACCGTGATGAAGTCCAAAACATGCAAGTTGTCCTCATGATACTTCCGAAGCATGGAAACATGGAATACCGGATGTATTGCAAATAGGCTATGAGGCAATGCAAGCTTGTAGGCAACCTCCCCTACTCTCTCTAAAATCTCAAATTACCCGATATACCTAGGACTCAACTTGGCCTTCCTCTCAAACCGCATCACGCCCTTCATAGGCGAAACTCTAAGCAAAACCCTATCTCCTATCATATAAGCTACATCCCGAACCTTCTGGTTCGCTTAACTCCTCTGCCTAGACTGAGCTTTCCCATAGCATCACCGGCTAAATTGGTGCCCAACAACCTAGCCTCTCCGGCTCAAACCAACCAATCGGTGAAGGACATCCCCTCCCATATAAGGCCTCATATGGCGCCATCTGAATACTCGATTGGTAGCTATTGTTGTAGGCAGACTCTGCAAGAGGTAAGAACTGGTCCTATGAACCTCCAAAATCCATAACACCAGCACGTAATATGTCCTCTAAGATCTGAATGGTGTGCTTGGACTGTCCGTCCATCTGAGGATGAAACGTTGTGCTCATCTCAACCCACGTGCCCTACTCACGCTGCAAGGCTCTCAAAAAATGCGATGTGAACTGCATGCCCTGATCAGAAATGATGGAAATGGGCATGCCGTGCAGGTGGATAATCTCCTGAATGTGAAATCTGAGCTAACCTCTCTGAGGAATAGGTGGCTGCCACCGGAATGAAAGGCGCGGACTTAATCTAATCAACCGATCCATTTTTTTATATACTGCATCATACTTTTTCAAGGTTCGTTGCAAGCCTACCATGAAGTCCATAATGATACGCTCCCACTTCCACTATGGTATCTCTAATCTCTGAGTCAGTCCACCCGGTTTCTGATGTTCATATTTCACCTGTTGACAATTCAAGCACCGAGATGCATAAGCAACGATGTCTTTCTTCATTTTGCGCCACCAATAATGCTATTTCAAGTCACGGTATATCTTCGTGACACCTGGGTGAATAGTATAGGGCAAACTATGTGCCTCCTCAAGAATCAAATCCCTCAACCAATCAATTTTTGGAACACAAATCTGACGTTGAAGCCGCATAACCCCATCATCACCAATCACAACATCCTTGGCACCACCCCACTGCACCATATCATTCAACTCCAACAAGTGAGGGTCATCAAATTGGCAGGCCTTAATACGCTTCAATAATGAAGACTGGACCACCATACAAGCAAGAATACGGCTGGGCTCCAAAATATCTAATCTCACAAACCGGTTGGCTAAAACCTGAATATCCATGGCTAGTGGTCTCTCAACTACCAGTAAATATGCCAAACTACCCATACTCTCCGCCTTTCTATTCAATGCATCGACTACCATGTTGGCCTTTCCTGGATGATACAATATGGTGATATAATAGTCTTTTAATTATTCTAACCATCTCCGCTGCCGCAATTAAGATCTTTCTGTTTGAACAAATGCTGGAGACTTTGATGGTCAGTATAGACCTCACAATGAACGCCATACAAATAGTTCCTCCAAATCATCAGCGTGTGAACAATGACTGCCAACTCTAAGTCATGAACTGCGTAATTCTTCTCATGAACCTTCAACTGCCGAGATACGTATGCAATTACCCTACCATCCTATATTAATACTGCATCGAACCCAATGCGAGATGCATCAATACACGGTGTAAGATCCTGAACCTGTAGGCAACACCAATACTGGGCTGTAGTAAAAGTAGTTTTGAGCTTCTAAAATCTCAACTCATACTCATCAGACGATCTAAGTAGGCCACCCTTCTGGGTCAATTTAGTCAATGGGGCTGCGATAGATGAAAACCCCTCCACAAACCGGCGATAATAACCCGCTAAACCCAGGAAGCTCCGAATCTCTACAGCTGAAGTAGGTTTACGCCAGTTTTGAACTACCTCAATCTACTTAGGATCCACTTTAATGCCCTCGGAAGATACAATATGTCCCAAAAAGGCAACCGAATCCAACCAAAACTCACACTTTGAAAACTTGGCATATAACTAACTATCTCTAAATTCGAAGATGTTGCTCATGCTCCTCTCAACTGCGGGAGTATGCCAAAATATCATCAATAAAGACGATCACAAAAGATTCCAGATAGGGCTTGACTACCTGGTTAATCAAATCCATATATGCTGCTGGGGCATTTTTCAAGCCAAATGACATCACTAGAAACTCATAATGCCCATACCGAGTCCGGAAAGCTATTTTTTGGACATCCGATGCCCTAATCTTTAACTGATGATAGCTAGATCTTAAATCAATCTTCGAAAACACTTTGTCACCCTGAAGCTGATCAAATAAGTCATCAATCCTCGGCAACATAGACTTGTTATTGATAGTGACTTTGTTCAACTACCGATAATCTATACACATCCTTATCGAACCATCTTTCTTCTTTACAAATAATACTGTTATGCCCCAAGGCGAGACACTAGGTCTAATAAATCCCTTATCAAGCAAATCCAATTGCTCCTTCAATTTCTTCAACTCATCTGTGGCCATACAGTATGATGGAATAGAAATGGGCTGAGTGCCCGGAGCCAAGTCAATACGAAAGTCGATACCTCTGTCAGGTGGCATCCCCGGCAAATCTGTAGGAAACACCTCTAGAAACCCGCATACAACTGGTACTGAATCCATGAAAGGAACCTCTTCACTAGGATCACAGATATAGGCCAAATATGCTAGACAACCCTTCTCAACCATACGCCAAGCTTTCACATAAGAAATGACCCTGCTAGTAGAATGATGAGGAGTCCCTTTCCACTCTAATAAAGGAAACCCCGGAATGTCTAAGGTCACCGTCTTGACGTGACAGTCCAAAATAGTGTGATAAGGTGACAACTAATCCATGCCCAAAATAACATCAAAGTCTACCATCTCAAGAAGTAGAATACCTACACTAGTCTCAAGGCTCCCAATAGAAACCACACAAAGCGATAAACAAAATCTGCAACAATAGAATTCTGTACAGGTGTGGACACATAGACAAGAGCACTCAAAGAATCATGAAGCATAACTAGGTATGAAGAAAAATAGGATAATACATAGGAATAAGTAGAGTCTGGATCAAATAGAACTGAAGCATCTCTATGGCAAATTGGAACAATACTTGTGATGACGACATAAGATGACTCTAGCTTAAGTCCAGCTGGAAACGCATAACAATGGGGTTTGGCCCCACCACTCTGACCTCTGCCTCTCGGACGGCCTCTAACTGGCTGGCCTCCGGCTCTAATAGCATGACCTCCACCTCTAGCAGCCTGACCCCCGCCTCTAGCAGCCTGACCCCCACCACTAGCTGGCTGAGCGGGCGGTGGAGCAACCGGTGCCAGAACCATGGTACGAGAAACCTGCTGTGGCATGCTTCCCTATGACCTATGGCAAAATCTAGAAACATGCCTCGGATCTCCACATGTATAACAAGCTCTCGGCTGCTGAAGTTGAAACTGAACCTGACAACTTGGGTACTCACTATGATAGCTTTGAATCAGTGGTGCACTTATGGGAGTTGAAAGCGCTTTGTAGGCTGGCTGCTCTGGTCAATACCCGTATGAACCACGACTGCCTGAAGCACTGTGGGATGCTAGGAGAGCTTACTGAATCGGCCCAAGAGGATGGCCTCTACCGAAAGAACCTATGCCTCCAGATGAGGCACCACTGAAGCCACCGAAATGACAAGGCCTCTTCTCAAATACCGCCTCGTATCCTAACTATGAACCATCACGATCCGTCTTGAAATCTATATGGCCCTCTAGAAAGAAATATCATCTCCGGTCTCCTTGGCCATCTGTAGCCTAATACTGAAAGTAAGTCCATCAATGAATCTCCTCACTTTCTCCCTCTCAGTAGGGAGTAAGATAACTGTATGATGAGCTAGGTCCACAAATCGGGTCTCATACTAGGTAACACTCATGGTACCTTGCTGAAGGCACTCGAATTGCCTGTGGTTCTCCTCTCTCAGAGTAAAAGGAATAAACTTCTCTAAAAATAACTACAAAAACTGATCCCAAATGTGTGGTGGTGAACCGGCTGGTCTGCTTCACACATGATCATGCCACCATCTCTTGGTCAAACCGGTCATCTGAAACACTACAAAGTCTACCCCATTGGACTCAACAATATCTATGTTGCTTAGCACCTCATAGCAACGGTCCAAATAATCATGTGTCCAATAAAGGTGCACCACTGAAGTGAATATGGAAGAGCTTTGTGTACTTATCCAACCTCATCAATCCCTCAGAAGTCATCGCGGGCCTCTCCCTGGTCTGTAGGAATAATAGGCTACACCAACTAGAGGAACTATTGGAGTCTGACATATGGGAGCCATCTTCTCCAGAGTGTGAGTAGAGGGAGTCTGTGCTCTTCCCCCAGCCTGAGAGACAGCTGGTGCCACCGGAAATGCACTGGTCTGGGCCACACTCTCCATAAGGTTCACCAAGCGGATTAGAGCATCCTGAAGCATGGTAATGGCTATAAATCCCTGTAGGACCTGAGCGGTCCGGCGGGTGCGGTCTGAGCTGGGATCTCCTCCTTATGATCAATTTGAGGCTCCATAGTTGGTGCTGCTTGTGCCGTAGGCTAAGCTCTGCCTCTGGCTCGACCTCGGCCCCGGCCTCTACCCCAGGTAGTGGCTGCAATAGGAGGCTCCCGCTCCTGCCAGCTGTAGATGCTGTGCAGGTTCTCACCATTTGCCAGAGAACAAAAATGGAATGATTCAAACATCAATGATAGAATAAAATCGCATAATGGGAAAGAAAGAAGTGAAATTTTTTCCTAAATCTCTATAACCTCTAGAAGATAAGTACAGACGTGTCCGTACCGATCCTCCAGACTTTACTAAGCTTGCTCATGACTCGTGAGACCTAAGAAACCTAGTGCTCTGATACCAACTTGTCACGACTCAAAATTCCAACCTCAGAGTCGTGATGGAGCCTACCGTCCACTTGCTAGGCAAGCCAACATTAGTTAACCAGCTTAATAATTAAACAGTTCAAAATAGAATAACAACAATTATTAACGATGATTAAAATAGATATACATGAAATAATACGGTCTAACTCAATCCCAGAAGTCTATGATCCAGCCAAGAAGTACAAAAGTATAGTATGAGTACAACCGATCTAATGCACTCCGTAAATGTTGAGCCTAACCTCGACGAGGTAGTGACGAGGCTATGACAAGACACATACGTAAAAAAAAACCCCATATATATATATATATATATATATATATATAATAAGCAGCAAAATAAAAAGTAGATGATAAATTTTAACTAGGAGCGGACATGCAAAAGGTTAAATATCATTAAAACGGCAAGTACGAAATCACAAAATAACATCTTCCAAAATAAGCAACAAAGAAACAATTTCCACCCGCATGCTTTAACCCAATAAGAACACATATGTACTCGTCACCTCATATATACATCATTCTTGCACATAATTCACGTAGAAAATAAACCAACAAATCATAATCCTTCAAATCAAGGTTAACCACGACACTTACCTCACTCCACAGCCAAAGAAATCAATCAACCATGGCTTTGTCTTTTGAACAAGCCTCAAAATCAATCAAATCTAGCAAATTAGCGATCAAACAGTTCAAAATAAGCTTTAAAAACTACCCATTAATGAAAAGTGTTCAATTTTGATCATTTTTGAAGAAGTCAACAAAAGTCAACCCCAGGATCGCTTGATAAAAATCCAAGGTTCGGACCAAAACCCGATTACCCATTCACCCCCGAGCTCAGTTATATAGTTTCTTTTGAAAGCAATTTATGGTCTAAATCTCAATTTTATAAAATTCCCAATTTCTACTCAAATTTTTAATTTCTACCATGAAAATCATAGATTTAATATTGAAAACATATGAAATGTAATGGGTAACTGAAAACAAATGAATTGGAGTTGCTTACCAATGATTTTGGGAAGAAAATCCTCTTGAACAATCGCCACTAGAGTGTTTAGGGTTGAGAAATGGTGTAAAATGAGCTATGTCCCATTTTTTTCTCTTTTGCCCAGTTGAGGTGTCGCATTTGTGAAGAAATGTTCATAAATGCGAAGCCTGCAAATGCTAGACAAAGGTCGCAAATGCGAACCCTGTCTTAGAATTCGAGATGTCGCAAATGCAAACCCTGTCTTAGAAGCCCAAATGTCGCAAATGCGACATTTATATTGAAAATGTGAAAACCCCACCATCACAAATGCGGCAAGATTCTTCATATATGCGAAGATTACCCCACAGAGTACTGAGTCGCAAATGTGACTTCTAATTGTTTGCGAATGCAAACTTATTCCTGGCAATTGTGATATTACGCAGCCCAGACCCCTGCTCGCAAATGCGATGTCTTGATCGCAAAAGTGAGGATGGCATTTGCTAGCCAGACCTTGCAAATGCGAGGTCTGCAGACTACGCCAGCACAGAAATGCACTAGCTATTCAAACTTCAAACAAACTCATCTGGAACGTGTTCGAAACTTACCCATGCTCCTCGGGCTCCAAACCAAATATGCACACAAGTATAATAACATCATATGAACTCACTCGCGCAATCAAATCAGCCAAATAACTTCTAAAACTACAAATTAAACATCAAAATGGATTAAATTTCAAAGGGAAAACTCAAGAACAACTAGAATCACAACTAAGCGTTCGAATCAAACCAAACCAACTCCGTTTGACTCTAAATTTTGCAGACAAGTTTCACAATAGAAAAATGGACCTATACAAAATCTTGGAACCAAAATCCGAACCCAATAACTATAAAGTCAACCTACGATCAAACCTAAGAAATATTTAAACCTTCAAGTAGCTGGTTTTCGACAAAACAACTCAAATCAAGTTAGGGACTTTCGAATTCAATTCCGGGCATACGACCAAGTCTAAAATCACGATGTGAACCCACTGGGATCATCAAAACACCGATCCAAGGTTGTTTCATAAAATATTGACCGTACTCAATCCAAGTTGCTTCAAAAGCCAAAAATCATGTTTTCTTCACATTTTTACATATAAGCTTTTGAAAAGGCGACACGGACTACACACGCAAACTAAGAAATATCAAATGAAGCACACGGAGGTCTCGGAGCATGAAAATAAGGACTAGTACTCAAAATGATCTATTGGGCTGTCACAGCAATACAAGTAACTTCACATAAGCAAATAATTTCACATAAATAAATAAGTGCAACAGTTCATACTGTCACGACCCAAAATCACAAGTGCCGCAATGGCGCCTATCATGATACTAGGAAAGCTGACAGCTCACACAAGCCAACATCTTGAAATTCAAAATATACGAAAATAAGATTAAACAAGTAAAAGTCTCATAAAAACTGGATGACAATGTCACAGTTCAATACAGAATTATCCAAAAGATCAGGGTGTCACGGAGTACATGAGCATCTATACAATGATACGGTTTGAAAAATGAAACACTGTCTTTAAGGTAGAACAGTCTAGATAAAACTAAAAGATAAAAAAGGAGAGTCAAGGACTGTGGGCGCCAAAGCAGCTACCTCGAGGATCTCCAAATTGAATAATAGCTCCAAAGTCAGCAACCATCGTACTCAGAAGTACCTGGATCTGCATAGGAAGTGCAGGGTGTAGAGTGAGTACAACTAACTCAATAAGTAAGAAGTCTAACCTTTGGGTTGAAAGTAGAGATGAGCTTCACAGGTACAGTCCAATTACAAATATGTAGACATGCTTTCAAGTTCAACAGCTAAAGCTCAAAAATGTAACATATGCCAAGTCCTGAAATGAGGAATGATACATCTCGATATGTACATGTCAATTATATATGCCAACTGTAATGCAAAATAATGATGAAGTCATATGCATACTCTTAGAGTATCAAATCACTCAGTCCTCCCATTCACTCAATCCTTACAGTCACTCATTCCTCATAGTCATTCCATCCTCACAGTCACTCAATCCTCCCAATTGCTCGGCAGTCGCTCTCGGCACTCGCACTCGCACTCAGTAAGTACATGGGCTCACTACTCGTGAAAGATAACAAGTTATTTGACTACATAGTTCCACGGATTTGACTTTATATGCCTTGATGGTAGACCTATCTAGCATAATCGCCCAGTGGTCTCCTAGGCATGTGAGCTATCTTTCCGAACTGGTCTGCAGCCAAGGGTTGATTTTGTGCAATTCTCCAGCCCTCTCATATTCATAGATAATCTGTGCATCTCTAATAGCTGCTTCCTCAGCATCCCGTGCAGCGTTTTCTTGTTGTTGTGTTGCCTCCCTCGCAGCCAATTCTACATTATCATCGCCGATTCCAGCCATAAGTTCTTTGGTTGAGGATTGCGCAATCTTTTCTGATGTCTCGGTGATATCTCTTTCCTTCGTCGGCTGTCACAATTGTTTTTCTATCTCTGGTTCGTCTGGTAGAACTTCTTTAGCAGACGAGTCATACACCACTCTTAATCTATAACCTGCGTACAGTCAACGAACACCAAACGTAAAAAGAGATAAATAAAATAAAAAATTCCTGAATTAGCACTACAAACTATTTCAAACACTATTGATTGCCAATCCCCGACAACAGCGCCAAAGTTTGACAAGCTCAAAACACATACTTAAATTATGCTCGCTAATCAAATATAGTATAGTATAATATCAAATCCACAAGGATTGGATTTAAACAGTATTCTCATAGTTTCTAGCTTGGTTGCTATTCAAGATGATCAAAAATTCAGATTTATATGTTTTCTAACTAAAATTAACTAAGAAACTAGCTATTGAATAATGACAATCGAAACAAGGAACAAGCAGAGAAGGTTATCAATTAGAGAAGATAGGGTTTTGATAGGATAGGCACAAGATAATTATATGGGATCTAACTCTAAATGGGTCACTTCTAATATTCAAGTGAATTTCTCGAATTCACTCAATTTTTAGTTCTAACGTTCAACAAAAACTCCTCTCTCGATTAAGTCTTAACGTCACAAGATGAACGAAATTAAGCACGTGAAGATATGCAAGAATGCGTAATGGATTGGTCTTTCGATTATTTTCCTAACTAGGTTTAATCAGTGATTCAGCTAGCCTCTTTCGATTACTAAGAAGAATCTATCAACTCAACCAACAATATAATGCAAAGATATCACAAGTTATGCCTTTCTCGATTACATGAACAAATGAATAAAGATGCAACAATTAAATCATTCAAAAAGGATTCAATACATAAAACTAGAGTTATAATCCACAAACAATCATCAGTACACCAAATCCATCAAACCTTAAATGGAACTACTCCATATACATGAAGCAATTCATCACAAATATAATTAAAGTATAGGAAAGCATAAATTCAATCCAAACTCGGGACTTGAGTGATGTGGAAATGATGAAATCCTTGTATTTGTGTCTTCCAACTCCTCCTTAGCCTCCTTAGGTCTAAAGTATGTCAAAAGTTTAGGAAATAATGTTTTTCCATGTATTTATACCAAGTAGGGTCGGGCCCGGATGAAACCACCCTTTCCTAGCCGAAATTGGAAAATAGCTCTGGGAATTTGCACAGGCGCGATGCACTGGGTGACGCGCCATGCGGGGCATTAGTGGGGATTTCTAGAGAGCTAACAATTTGACAGGCAGTAGGTTTTGCACAGCCGTGGCGCACCACGCCCCGCCCCACGCACCGCGGTTGTGAAGTTTTCTGAGAGTACGGATTGTGCTTGCGTTTTAACATCCAGACTTGGTCCTCAACCCCCGAACACGATTCCGGCTTAATCCTTTGGGATTTTACTCAGACTTCAAAGCTCCAAATACCTCAAATTAGATCCATAACATCTACATCACTCGGAATCACTGCTAAGAGGAAGAAAACACACACTGAGTGCAAAACACTATCAATTAAAGCTCAAACACAAATAAAGTGCAGTGAATTAGAGTACAATAAGCGGCTAAAACACGAGATTATTGCCTACCATTAGTTACTTACCTCAAACCGTGCAAATCTCTAATCCAATACGCCCTTGGATCGCGAATTGGCCTCCGAATGCCTCGAATCTAGCCACAAACAATTCGATACAACCAACTCAAGCTAAAGGAATCAATTCCATATGAAAATGCTAAATTCGTAATCAAAAGTAAAAAAGGTCAACTCAAAAGTCAACCTCCAGGTCCACGTCTCGAAATCCGATGAACGTTACAATATCCGAATACCCATTTAACCACGACTCCAACCACACCAAAATTACTCAAATCCGATACCAAATTCACGCTCAAATCCCCAAAATTCGGCCTAAGAAGTTTTCTACATTTTCCCCAAATTTTCAATCCAAATCACTAATTAAATGACGAAATCAAGGATATATTCATTTAATTTAACCAAAACCAAGTTAGAATCAGTTACCCCACTCACTCCCTTGAAAATCTCTCCAAGAATCGCCTCAATCGGAGCTCCCAAAATCAAATTGTGAAGTAAATTCAAACTCTCGCTTTTGAGACTTTATATTCTGCCCAGAAGTCCTCAATTGCGATCGCAGAAAATGCCTTGCAATCGCAAAGCACCAAAAACTCAACTGCCCTAGAATTAACTCCACGCGAACGCAAAAAGCTCAACGCGAGCACGACGCACTGACCCTCAGACATACGCGATTGCGACCCTCTTCACGCGATGGCGAAGAACAAAGCGCGTGACCAGCTCCTGCCTCATTTCCTTTTCGCGTAAGCAACTTAGCCCACGCGTTCGGGATTCACTGCTTTCTCCAGCATACACAATCATAGCCCAAAACTCTCGAACACATAGAACAAAATCCAGCTGCCCAAAATAATCCTACGCGATCGCGTATAAGGAAATCAGACATTCAACATCGCTATCATCTAAGTCTAAATTACAATCTGTTAACCATCCGAAATCTACCCGAGGCCCCCGAGACCTCAACCAAACATACCAACAAGTTCTAAAACATTATACTAACTTAGTCGAGGCCTCAAATCATATAAAAAATATCAAAAACGCGAATCGCACCCCAATTCAAGTCTAACGAACTTATGAACTTAGAACTTTTATAATTGATGCCGAAACCTATCAAATCAACTCCGATTGACCTCAAATTTTGCACACAAGTCACAAATGACACAATGAACCTATTCCAACTTCCGGAACCAAAATCTGAGCCAAGGTACTACAAAATCAACTCTCAATCAATCTTTTGAATTTTCAAAACTTCTAATTTTCCAACTTTTGTCATTACAAGCCAAAATCAACTACGGACCTCCAAATCACTATCCGAACACATTCCTAATCACTCAATGGAGCTATCAAAACCATCAAAACTGCATTTTGGAGCCATTTACACATAAGTTAACATCCGGTCAACCTTTTCAACTTAAGCTTCCAACCTTGAGACTAAGTGTCTCAACTCATTCCGAAACATCCCCGGAACCAAACCAACTACCTCAGTAAGTCACATATCGACAATTTAGCATAGAATAAGCAAAAAATGGGGGAACGAGGCTATAACACTCAAAAAGACCGGTCAGGTCGTTACATACTCCCCCTCTTAAACAAATGTTCATCCTCGAACGGGTCTAGAAACAAACCTAGTGTCTCAAATAGGCGTGGATATCTCCTCCGCATCTCCCGCTCGGTCTCCCAAGTAGCATCCTCAACTAGCTGACCTCTCCACTGCACCTTCACGGATGTTATGTTCTTTGACCTCAACTTTCGAACCTGCCAATCCAAAATAGCCACCGGCTCCACATTAAAAGTCAAATCACCATCCAATTGAACCGTGCTGAAGACCAAAACTTGAGATGCATGCCAAAATACTTCTGGAGCATGGAAACATGAAATACTAGATGAACACGTGACAGACTAGGCGGCAAGGCAAGCTTGTAAGCGACCTCTCCAATCCTCTGAAGCACCTCAAAGGGCCCAATATACCGAGTGCTCAACTTGCCCTTCTTCTTGAACCTCATAACACCCTTCATGGGTGAAACCTTGAGTAGTACCTTCTTCCCCACCATGTAAGCAATATCGCGAACCTTTCGATTGGCGTAACTCTACTGTCTAGACTGCACCGTGCGAAGCTGATCCTAAATCAATTTAACCTTGTCCAAAGCATCCTGAACTAAGTGAGTACCCAATAGCCTAGCCTCACCCGGCTCAAACCAACCCACCGGAAACTGCCACCGTATCCCATACAAAGCCTCATATGGAGCCATTTGAATGCTCGATTGGTAGCTATTGTTGTAGGCAAACTCGACAAGTGGCAGAAACTGATCCCAAGAGCCCTTGAAATCTATGACACAAGCGCGTAGAATATCCTCCAATATCTGAATGTGCGCTCGGACTATCTGCCCGTCTGAGGGTGGAATGCTGTACTCAAATCAACCTGTGTGCCTAACTCTCACTGCATTGCTCTCCAAAACAGCGATGTAAACTGTGTGCCCCAATCTGAAATGATGGACATCGGCACACTGTGAAGGTGAACAATCTCGCAGATGTAGATCTCAGCCAACCACTCCGAAGAATAAGTAGTCCCAACTAGAATGAAATGCACAAACTTGGTCAACTGATCCACAATCACCCAAATAGCATCAAACTTCCTCGAATTCCATGGGAGCCCAACTACAAAATCCATGGTGATACGCTCCTATCCAGAATCTCAAGCCTCTGAAGCAATCCGCACGGCCTTTGATGCTCGTACTTCATCTGCTGACAGTTTAGGCACCAAGCTACAAACCTAACTATATCCATCTTCATCCTCCTCCACCAATAGTGCTGCCTCAAGTCCTAGTACATCTTTGTGGCACCCGAATGAATGAAATATCGCGAACTCTGGCATCCTCAAGGATTAACTCACGTAGCCCATCTATATTAGGCACACAAATCCGACACTGCATCCTCAACACCCCATCATCCCTAATAGTAACATCCTTGGCATCACTGTGCCGAACCGTGTCCTTAAGGACAAGCAAATGGGGATCATCATAATGGCGCTCTTTGATGTGATCATATAAGGAAGACCAAGAAACCACACAAGCTAGAACCCGACTGGGCTCCAAAACATCTAACCTCAAGAACTGGTTGGCCAAGGTGTGAACATCAGTTGCAAGCAGTCTCTCACTAACAGGAATAAATGCAAGGCTACCCATACTCACCGCCTTTCTACTCAAGGCATCGACCACTACATTGGCCTTCCTTGAATGATACAGAATGGTAATATCATAGCTCTTTAGCAGCGCCAACCATCTCCGCTGCCTCATATTTAGATCCTTTTGTTTGAACAAGTTTTGGAGACTCCGACTATCCATAAATACTTCACAAGGCACACCGTAGAGATAGTACCTCCAAATCTTCAATGCGTGAATGATGGCTGCCAACTCCAAATCATGAACATGGTAGTTCTTCTCATGAGGCTTCAACTGGCGTTAAGCATAAGCAATCATTCTACCCTCCTACATCAAGACACACCCAATCCCAATCTGAGAAGCATCACAATACACTGTATAAGAGCCTGATGCTGAAGGCAAAACTAGAATTGGAGTTGTGGTCAAGGCACTCTTGAGCTTCTAAAAGCTCTCTTCACACTCATCGGACCACCTAAATGGAGCACCCTTCTGGGTCAATCTGGTCAAAGGCGCTGCAATGGATGAGATACTCTCTACAAAGCGACGATATTATCCGGCCATGCCGAGAAAGCTTCGAATCTCAGTAGTTGAAGACAGTCTGGGCCAACTCTGAACCGCCTCTATCTTCTTTGGATCCACCTTAATCCTCTCATTGGACACCAGTGCCCCAAGAACACCACCGAACTGAGCAAAAACTCACACTTAATGAACTTGGCATAAAGCTTCTCTTCCCTCAGCCGCTATAGTACAATTTTCAAATGCTGGGCATGCTCTTCTTGGCTACGTGAGTACACCAGGATATCATTAATGGATACTATGACAAATGAATCAATATATGGCTGAAAAACACTGTTCATCAAATGCATGAATGCTGCTGGGGAGTTGGTCAGCCCAAAAGATATCACAAGGAACTCATGGTGACCATAACAGGTCTTGAATGTCGTCTTCAGAATATCCGAGTCCTGAATCTTCGACTAGTGATACCTAGACCTCAAATCAATCTTAGAGAACACCCTCGCTCCCTGAAGCTGGTAAAATAGATCATCAATATGTGGCAAAGGATACTTGTTCTTGATTCTATCTTTGTTCAACTACCTATAGTCGATGCACATCCGCATAGTACCATCCTTCTTCTTCACAAATAGAACCGGTGCACCCCAAGGCGACAACCTATGCCGAATAAATCCCTTATCAAGTAACTCCTAAAGCTGCTCCTTCAACACCTTCAACTGTGCTGGTGCCATACGATACGGAGGAATAGAAATGGGCTGAGTGCTCGGCACAAGGTCAATTCCAAAATCAATATCCATGTCGGGTGGAATGCCCGTCAGGTCTATAGGAAACACATCCGGAAAGTCTCGCACTGCCAGGATAGAACCAATAGTAGGATTATCAGCACCAACATCCCTCATGAAGGCCAAATATGACAGACACCCCTTCCCAACCATCTGTTGGGACTTCAAATATGAAATCACCCTGCTGGGAACTTAATCTAGAGAACCTCTCCACTCAATCTTCGGCAATCCCAACATCACCAACGTAATACTCTTAGCGTGACCATCCAGAATGACATGACACGGAGACAACCAATCCATACCCAAAATCATGTCGAAATCGGCCATACTAAGTAATAAGAGATCAACTCTAGTCTCTAACCCCCCCAATAGTCACCACACACAATCGATATACATGATCCACAATAATAGTATCGCCCACCGGTGTAGATATATGAACAGGTGAAACTAAGGACTCACAGGGCATATCTAAATAACGAGTAAAATAGGATGATACATAGGAATAAGTACAGCCTGGGTCAAATAATGTGGAAGCATCCCCGTGGCATACTGAGACAATACTTGTGATCATTGTGTTTGTAGCAACGGCCTTTGACCTGGAAGGAGTAGCATATAATCGAGCCTGAATGCCACCTGACCAACCTCCCCCTCTAGGGCGGCCTCTGGCTGCCTAAGCCCCACTCTGAGCTGGCTGAGCGGGTGGTGAAGTAACTGGTGCGGAAGTCGCAACCTGACTCCTCTACAGAACTGGACCTCCCGAAGGCGGGGACAATACCTCTTCACATGGCCCAACTCTCAACACTCAAAACAACCCCTCTCGAAAAATGGCAGCAAGTACTGAAGCGGACCTCGAGAACCAAAATAACTACCAGAGGAACTTGGTGTAGATGAACCCTGAACTGAAGGAGCACGAGATGAACTCTGAGCTGGGAGTGCACTGAGAGATGACTGACCCCCGGTCGAGCACTGTATGAACCATGGTTAGCTGATGTGCCACGATGAACTAGACGAGCCATCTGAGCGGGCCTATAAGGACGACCCTTACTGTGGTGGGACTGACCCCCAAAAGAAACACCGCTGAATCCACCTAAACCACAAGGCCTCTTGGCCTCCCTCTCCTCATGCTCCTAACTATGGACAAACTCTAGTCGTCGAGAAATATCAACCTCCTCATCGAATCTAGAACCTGACGCATTCTCTCGAGTCATAACAAAAAGCAACTGATAACTGAGGCCATCAATGAACCTCCTAATTTTGTCCCTCTCAGTAGGAACCAAACAAACTACAAGACAAGCCAACTCAAAAAATCACATCTCGTACTGGCTCACAGACATGCCCTCATTGCGTAGCTACTCGAACTGCCTACGCAACTCCTCCCTGCGGGTCGGTGGCACAAACATCTCCAAAATGATAACGGAGAACTCGTGCCATAAAAGTGGTACAGCACCAAGTGGCCTGCTCCTCTCATAGGCCTCCCACCATCTAAAGGCTTCCCCGGTCAATTGAAAAGTAGTAAATGAGACCCCACTAGTCTCCAAAATACCTGCCGTGCGAAGAATCCGCTGGCACCTATCCAAGAGGTCCCGAGCATCATCTGACTCAGCCCCACTGAATGATGGATGCATGAGCCTCCCAAGTCTCTCTAGTCTCTTTTGCTCCTCATCACTCATAAAGGGACCCACCTAGGCTTGAGCAACAACAATCGGCTGAGCTGGTAATACCTTCAGTGTCTGGAGTCCCTACACCACCTGCTCTAGAGTACGGGCGGCGGGAGTCTGAGTACCTCCCCCGGCCTGAGAAATGGCTAGCACGGTCTGAACAGAAACCGCCTGAGCAAGGCTAGTGGAAATAGTCAATATCTGGGCCAGAGCCTCCTGAAGGTTTGGAATCACAATGGGTGTAGCTGGTGCCTGAGCTGGCCCCACTGGCTCAACCATATCTAGAACCTGCTCCTGAGCTGGAGCAACTGGTAGATCTGTAGGTGCTGCTCTAGCTGCTGTACGAGCTACAACTCAGCCGCTACCGGCGGCTGCGGCCTCTCGTAGCCCTAGCTGGTGGTACTGGTGGCCATCCGCCCTGTCTGGTAGCACTTGTCCTCACCATCTGTGAGAGAATAGAATAACAGAATTTTAGTTCCCAGAATCAACAAATTCGCACGATAAAAATACAAGAAAGTGAAGTCTTCCTAAGGGTTTAGTAGCCTCTCGAAGATAAGAACATACGTCTCCACCGATCCGCAAGACTTTATTAAACCTGCTCATGACTCAGGAGACCTATGTAACCTAGGCTCTGATACCAACCTGTCACAACCCAAAATCACAAGTGTCGTAATGGCGCCTATCATGATACTAAGCAAGCTAACTACTCACACATGGCAACATCTTGAAATTCAAAATATACGGAAATAAGCTTAGGATGAGAACGTCACAGCTCAATATAGAATTTCCCAAAAGATCCGGGTGTCACAGAGTACATGAGCATCTATACAATAATACGGTATCACAAATGAAACACTGTCTGGGAAAGTAGAATTGAATAATAGCTCCAAAGTCAGGGACTGGGGACGCCAAAGTAGCTCCCTCGAGGATCTCTGAATTGAATAATAGCTCAAAGGTCAGCTACCACTGTACCCAGAAGTAGCTGGATCTGCACACTAACTGCAGGGTGTAGCGTGAGTACAACCAACTCAATAAGTAACAAGTCTAACCTTTGTGCTGAAAGCAGAGACGAGCTTCACAGGTAAATTCCATTTATAGAAATATTGTACAGAAATGAGGAATGATACATCTCGATATGTACATGTCAATTATGTATGCGAATTGTAATGCAAAACAGTGATAAAGTCATATGCATACTCTAAGAGTATCAAATCACTCAGTCCTCCCATTCAGTCAATCGTCACAGTCACCCATTCCTCACAGTCACTCCATCCTCACAGTCACTCAATCCTCCCAATCTCTCAGCACTCACACTAGGCACTCACGCTTGGCACTCGCACTCGCACTTAGTAGGTACCTGCGCTCGAGTTCTGACAGGATGGCATACTTCTCGCGTTCTACCAAATTTTTGGTCACCATCCAGGTGTAGAAGTCCTGGATTCTCTGAGTCAGACTCCGGAGGGGCGGATCCTGCCCAAGCGTTATAGTAAGCCAATCATGGCATGAATCAATAAAGCATGCTGCGCCTAGCAACCCGATCCCATAAATATCCTCACATCAGACCCTCGGCCTCACTTAGTCATCAATCTCTCCAAACTCTTGGGCTCACAAGTATCATGATAATCAGCCCAATTAATGATGATATTTTGTATCAATAATGACAACAGAGATTGAAATATGATATGCAAAGGATATTTGTGACTGAGTACATAATTGCAAATTAAGCAAATAATTAAACATGCAATACGACCTCTATGGGTCCCAACAGTACTAGCATGTAGCCTACGCATGATTTCTAACATGTATCACAATTCCAATTTCATTAACACATGGGAAGTACGTGGAAGATAAAAAGTTATATGACTACACAGTTCCACAGATTCGATTGAGTCACAATTCCTACGGTGTACGCTCACACGTCCATCACCTAGCATGTGCATTACCTCAACACCAATCACATGATTCGTAATTTGGGGTTCATACCTTCAGAACCAAGTTTATAAGTGTTACTTACCTCAAGCCGTGCAAATCTCTACTCCAATACGCCCTTGCCTCGCGAATCGGCTTCTGAATGCCTCGAATCTAGCCACAAACAATTCGATATTATCAACTCAAGCTATAGGAATCAATTCCATATGAAAATACTAAGTTCGTAGTCAAAAGGTCAACTCAAAAGTCTACCCCCAAGCCCACGTCTAATAATCCGATGAAAGTAACAAAATCCGAACACCAAATTCAACCACGAGTCCAACTATACCAAAATTACTCAAATCCAGTACCAAAATCCCGTTCAAATCCCCATAATACGTCCTAAGAAGTTTTCTCCATTTTCCCATAACTTTCAACCCAAATCACTAATTAAATGATGAGATCAAGGATATATTCATGTAATTTAACCAAAAACAAGTTAGAATCACGTACCCCAATCACTCCCTTAAAAATCTATCCAAGAATCGCCTCAACCCGAGCTCCTAAAATCAAATTGTGAAATAAACTCAAACCCTTATTTTTGAGACTATAAATTTTGCCCAAAAGTCCTCAATCGCGATCGCAGAAAATACCTTGTGATCGCGAAGCACAAAACTCGGCTGCCCCAGAATTAACTCTATGCGAAAGCAAAAAGCTCTACACAATCACGATGCACTGACCCTCAGGCCTATGCGAACGCGAAAAGCTCAACGCAAACACGATGCACTAACCCTCAGACCTATGCGATCGCGATCGTAACCCTCTTCACACGATCGCGAATAACAAAGCGCGTGATTAGCCCTTGCCTTATTTCCTCTTCGCGAACACAACTTAACCCACGCGTTCGTGATTCTCACAACCCAAAACTCGGGAATGCATAGAACAAAAACCCAGCTGTCCAATATAAGCCTATGCGATTGCAGACCTTCCCATGCGATCGTAGACCTTCCCATGCGATCGCGTATAAGGAAACCAGACCAGCAACATCAGCTATTATCTAAGTCCAAATTCCAATCCGTTAACCATCCAAAATCCACCTGAGGCCCCCGGACCTCAACCTAACATACCAACAAGTCCTAAAACATAATACGAACTTAATTGAGGCCTCAAATCACATCAAACAACATCAAAAACACGAATCGCACCCCAATTCATGCCTGATGAACTTATGAACTTCTAACTTCTACATTCGATGCCGAAACCTATCAAATCACTTCCGATTGACCTTAAATTTTGAACACAAGTCATAAATGACACAATGGACCTATTCCAACATTCGGAACCAAAATCCGAGCCTAGTAAGCACAAAGTTAACTCTTGGTCAAACTTCTCAATTTTCAAAATTTTTAATTTTCCAACTTTCGCTATTTCAAGCCAAAATCAACTATGGACCTCCAAATCACTATCTAGACATACTCTTAAGTCCAAAATAACCCAACGGAGCTATCAGAACCATCAAAACTCCATTTTGGAGCTATTTACACATAAGTCAATATTCGATCAACCTTTTCAACTTAAGCTTCCAACCTTGAGACTAAGTGTCTCAACTCATTCTGAAACATCCCCAAAACCAAACCAACTACTCCGGTAAGTCACATATCAACTATTAAGCATATAATAAGTAGTAAATGAGGGAACAGGGCTATAACACTCAAAACGACCGGCCGGGTCGTTACACATACTAATAATCTCTTTCTATCATAGAAGTTTTCAATTGTATATACAATTGTATTCTGAAAAGTAATGCAAACAATAATATGTGCATTTTAGTCTAGCCCTTGACCTACGAAAAAAACTCAACTCATCTCTAATATAGAGTGCTTAAGTTCTCCTTTCGAATAAGTCGTGAATTTTAGCTCCTTCAAATATACAATTAAATAGTTATAATCATTATTTTATGCTACTAACTCAACCCCAAATTCATTCGAGGCATTATTGGTCATTAATGGCTTTGTGTAACTTTTCGCTCATAATTCTTACATATTTATAATTTTTAGTCATAATTTGTCATAAAGTAATAATAACTTTAATACTAGAAAGTAACAAAACACACATTGAACAATGCATCTACAAACCCTAGGTTTTGGATCTTAAAGAACACTTTGATTCTTGGGTGGACACCTCGGTTTTAGGGATTAGAAGGTATTAAACGGCGTTAATATCTTATTTTTAACTTGAATTAAAGGTAAGGATCTTACCTTAGGTGTATTCAGGAAGCCCTAGTTTGTTATTGCTCTAAAAACACTCTTCAAAACACTATAGAAATAACTAGATTTCTCTCTCCACACAGTGCCCTTTTATTTTACGCGTTTTAAAGTCACACAAGTCGAAATTTGGCATACCGTGTCGCTCATTACGTCACGTGGTGAGACGCGGTAAGGGGATATTTAGAGACTCAATTTTAGCATTTTGGCTCAATCTTAGCCTACCGCATCGCCCCCGACCACGCATTCCTTTCGGAATCAGATTCTGCTCCGCTATTCTTCAGTAAAATGATCATAACTTCTTGTAGGAATGTCCGAATAACAAACAGTTTAAAGTTCTGGAAACCATGCTCAAAGATATTTATTTTTATATATAGATCATAGTGCATTGCATACATCAGTAGATATAATTATTTAAAGTTATGTCTTGTACGACTATATTCTATTTCTTCTCTTAAACATTTCCAATTTATTTTAAACTACTTTTCCTCCCTAATAGATTTTCATATAATTTGCTAAGCATAAGATTAGCTATTATTCACTTTCAAACCTTTTTCAGTTCCCTTGTGTCTAACTAAGGATTTGAACAATAACGTAATACTTATCAAAAACAATTTGGGGGCATTACAGTTAGCCTCTTGGAAAATATTGATCCAATCTGAATTAGCTAAGCACTTTGCGAGTTTCTCCATGATTAGGGTTTAAGTTTTTCTTTTTGTCTGCCCGGGTATATTTACGACCCTTAGAACCCAACTCTAAAATATTGCAATGATCCAGCTGTCTAAGAAGTTTGTTGTTCTATTATTACTGATTGTAAGCCCCTAAATTTCTTAGTACCACGAGTGAATTGATTGAAGTCTCCTAAGAAAAGACAAAGGCCTTTATAATAATCAGCGACTATTTTTAAATTGTTCGATAAAACAACACATTCCTTTAGCAGATTAATGGCACAAATAAAAGAACATAGTCATTTATCAGGAAAGTTTTCTACCTTGATGATGGCGTGGATATCATGCTCTGTAGCTCTAATTTTATCCACCATGAAATCTCCATTGTTTCACATGACCATAATTTCTTCTTAGTTTCCTTGTGCATAGACTTGCATCAGACTGTGAAGCCAAAGTCCCTCGTCCCGCTATAGTAGCCTTCTTGCTTTGTGTCTAGTAGTGCAAACAAGCTAGGCCTGTTGTAATCAAGCATGGATCTGAAGTTCCTTAAAAAATTAGCATTACCTACCACGTGACAGTTCCAAACAATAATATTCATGCTAGTGTTTTTGTTGAATGAGCTCCTTCCGCAATGAAGGTAGGTTCTATTGGATCGAGTCTTCTTCTTGGTTCATCTAGTAGTATGTGAATATTGTTGGCACTATCACCTTAACATATTGATATTGCCCTGATGAGTGTAGTGTTCTTATAGTTGTTGAGCATTTTCTCAAATCTAGCGGGCAGCTTAAGATGTACCTTTTGTCCCCCCTGAATACTATTGTTTTTGCATACCTCAACAGTCCATGCTCCATGATTCTTTCAGTTGGTATTTATTCTATTTCTTCTTTCTTTTCTATTTGTGGTTGGTTCTAATTTTATAGAAGAGGTGTTGTTGTAACATGTGGTGGCTGTGTATTTTAGGAATGTAATACCTAGTTGTTGACATTATGGAGTCTCTGTGTTGGGTTCATTATATGTTGGGACTGCTATTTAGTTCTTTCGTTGGTTAGTATACATGTGAGACCCATTTCGGTACATGGGAGCAGGTGATGTTGGTGGTACTTGATTGCAGAATAGTGAAAGGTTCGGGTTGATTAGGTTTGAGGTGTTCTGAGTGTGTGTTTTCTAAGTGTTCCAAGCTTGGTGCGACCAAGGAGAAGGGTGGTAGGGGTAGGTGATTGGCCATTAGTGGTTTGAAATGTTATCAATTACCCCTCGTAGTCCTTCTCCTACAATTTCTACAAGGTCGCGGGGATCCTCGATTTGGATTAATATGTCCTGTCCATTCATCTGCATGCTCAAGCTCAAGGTTGCCCTATCAGCCCATGCTTTAGCCATGATTGTGAAACATGATTTGACGGGAGTGACATTGTTGACTACACCAGTGATGTTGTAAGAGGGTTCGGGGCATTGTTTCTTGTTTGGTTTTAATCTCTTCTCCAAATATTTTGTCTTGCCCTTTGACATCTCATGTTGTAACTATAAGTAGGGAGCTGACATTTTAAGTGGATATTTTGAGGTTAGATAATTGTGTCTATATGTGCGTTCTAGTTTTAAGTTTGAAAGGGTTATATAACCTTATTATAACAAAGACAATCATGAGGTAAGTAATGGCCTGATGATTCATCGTTTGAGTCTACCATGTTTTGATCAGAATTATTAATATGATATTGATTGGTAGTCCTCTTATTGTATGTTTGATTAGTACTAGGTACATTTATTAGGTGTACTAAATTTATTTTTTAGATGAAGGTAATCTGTAGAAAGGGAGGAGATCACATCAGCAATTAATATTATCGGGATGATTGCTCCCATGGTTGGAGGCTCAATATTCATAGTTTCTGATGAAGGGACTTTTAGAAGTTGTGTTAGGAGTAAATTTTGTTCTTTAGGTAGTTCTTGTTGTGAGATATTGTCCAAAGGTTTAGAACTATTTTTGCATTTAGTGCTATTTTTGTTAATTTATTCTGTCGTATGGTGGCAGTGCCCTACATAACAAAAAAGAAAGTTATACAAATTTTGTGCTATTTATGGTCTTTATGATTGGCTCTTTAATGTGATTTTATTATCTAGTTTCTAAGCTAGATACTAACTCTTGTTTGGATGATATAGGTTGGGTTATATTTTGGTCTTTAACTAATGATTCTTTCTCATATTTCTGGTACTTTGTGTTGTTCAAATCCTTTCCTATGAATTTGCCAATAGGTTCCTTAGTATATGCATTTAATATATTACTAGGTTTATTATTAGCCTTTTGAGGTGGTGAATCTTTGTGCAGTGGATCAACCTAATTGACTCTAAGAGAGTTAGTTTTTTGCTTGTACTCTTACCTTTATTGATAATGTCCTAATGAATCCTCTAGCATCTTTTTAGCGGCGCTTGACTGAGTTTTTTTTCGGATTCCTCAGACCTTTGGAATGTTTGTTTTGTTGTGGTTTTCTGATGCTCCATCGTTCTTTTTTTATTTTCTTTAACGTGAGACAATGGTCCATTGGTCAATCCTGTTGACTGTGGTTAATTCATTGGTATTTTGCTCTTGGCTTTGTTGTTTTCCTCGGGCACAAGGTCGTGGCGTGGGCAGTTCTTTAGATTATATTTGAACTTTCACATTTGTGTGAAGGCATTACAGCCCTTGCATGTTACCTTTTGAATATGTTCGTCGATAAAAATATGTGTTTTAAGAGGCTTTTCAATAGGAACTGATATGCATAATCTTTCATATTTTCCCCTTAGAGCCGATGATGTGTAGGCATTAATACGTAATAATTGGCCTAATGTTTCCCCAATTTTATGAAGAATTTCATGGTCATAAAATTAAGTAAATAATTCTAGTAGTCTAGCCTATATTACAGAGTATGTTAATGAGGGTTTTGATGCGACAAATCTAGGTTCTCATTTTCTCACTGTTAAGAACTAGTTTCCTAAAAACCAAGGGCCTTCGTGATGAGCCTTATTGTAATTTTCTTCTTAATGACGATAATCTTGATGATAAGAGTGTTGACCAGTTCTTATATAGTTTTTCCTTGTCTAAGGACATGATAAGAATAAAATTATCATCATCTAAGGGACTTTCAGTTTTGCCATTCGAGTCTAAAGCTTTGATGTTTCCTTGTGCTGAAATGTCATAACCCAAAATTCCACCAAGTCGTGATGTCACCTAAACTAATCTTCTAGGCATGCAACTAAAATTACCACAATCTAAATAAAAAACCATCCAATAAATAGTAATATAAGAATGTAAAAATTAATATAACAATCCCAAGGATTGGCAGTACAAATTATGAGCGACTAAGAATAGGAATACAATACCGACATGAAGAATAATTACATAATATGTTTGGAAAAATATTAGCAGGAATACAATTCCTAAACTACCACAAACAAGGTGGTAGCTTGTATCTGGAATGCTGGTACATCTTCAATGCTAGACTTTGTTATCTACAACAACTCAGCTCCAAAATCTGCATGCAAGTTGCAAAAGTGTAGTATGAGTACAAATTACCCTATGTGCTCGCTTAGTATGTTGACTAACCTCAGTGAAGTAGTGATGAGGTTTTAAGTCAAAAGATACTCACTTTGTATAAACTGTGCAGCTCAATAGCATGTATAATAACTGAGAAATATCCAAAGAACAACCAAATGACATCGGATGTCAACAATAAGGTACACAATTCAAGAAGAAGTTAATAATCATACCTTTCATATAACAAGGTCAAAGCATGTACAAATGCAGCAAATCTGCGTATCAACACAATTTGCATCAAATAACATTAATTCAAACACTTATATAGAGTCACCAAAGACTATGCATCATAAAGGTCCATTTTCTCGCAAAATTTCGAATAGCATTTATATGAATCCTTCTACATGAGTTCACATGATATTATATGATAATGCTCTCCCTTTTTAATCGATCAGACACTCTCCAGGTGTCCAAAAATGTACTAGTAAGTCTCTTGCATATGTATAATGCATCAACTAGCATATGTAGATGATATGGATGAATGAGACATGTAAAATGCATGAATATACATAAAAGATTTACTTGAATGGTCAAAGCTTCCACCTTTAAGCTCAAAACTCATCTCATCGGATCCCACATCAAGATCAACCAAAAATCTATCAGTTAATCACAACCTGCATGTATGCCATTAGGAAGAAACATAAGAGGGCAATCCTAGGGCCAAATCAAGTACAACAACAATCTCGAGAATAGCCAATTATGCTCAAAATAAGGTATCATTAACCTAAACATTATCTCTAGCATGACTTATTATGCTCGCGTAGTCATTCATACGAGAATAACATAAAACAAGTAGATTATACGACCAATAAAGGTAAAAAGTAGTCTAGAATCTACCGTGAGCATGAATAACCATGGCACATGTATATATGATCGTCGTCTCGTATATACATCATCCCCACATGTATCAAAAAATACCATTTATTAGAAAAAATTTCCTCAACCGAAGCTAGGGTAAGACACATACCTCATCCGGACTATTCTAAAGCTCCAAAGTCGCTTTTCCTTTAGAAATTACCTCCAACCGGCTCAAATCTAGCCAAACATCATCCAAGAAAACTAATTTTATATAAACCAATCCAATCAATAAAGTTTTGATCTTTTGAAGAATTTCCAAAAAGTTAATAAAAGTCAACCTGGACCACGGGCTCAAAATCCAAAATCAATACCAAATGTTGATGACCTATAAGCTGCCGAGTCCAAATATATGATTAAATTTCAAATTTGAGTTCAAATCAATACTCAAATTCTCAAAATACCCCCTCTTAAGTTGTAGAAACCCTAAATTTCACTTTAAAATTCTATGTTTTGATGTTGATCTAATGATAGCTACATGTAATAATCATACATTCAAATTAGGTTTACTTACCCCAATGAATTTGACCAAAAACCCCTCAAAGATTACCTCAATCCAAAAAATGAGATTAAATATATAAAGGCAAAAAATTTTCTCAGAAAGGATAGTATTGCCCCTCATTCACTAAAAATACCATAACATTTTGTACAACTATCCTAATGACGAATTATTTGTATTTCTGGAAACTAGGGGATACAAATTTCATCTAGGCATCTTCACCAATTCTTTATAGATTCTGAACAGATCTCTTGCGAAATCAAGTTAAGTGTTAAAAATCATAATTTCAGTATTTCAAGTCTTTCATAACTTGCTTCAAATGCATCAAAACTCACCCGAGCCCTTTGTTACTCCATTCAATTATTCCTACAAGTCGAAATACTCTATCATAATTGTCCAAAGGCTCAAAACACCTACAGGAACATTACAACAAAGAATCGAGACTCAAACCGAATAGAGTTTTTGTTAAATTGTTCAATCTTCATTCTTTCAAAAGAATGTCTGAATCACACTTAGACACTTCAGATTACTTCCAAACTTTGTACACAAGTTCAATTCAACGATAGACCTACCCAAAGTTTCAAAACACTAATTGGAATCCAATAATATCAAAATAAATCTTTAATCAAGCTTATGAATTCTAAAGTTCTTCAAATTGCCAGCTTTATGCAAATGGTATCGAATTCTTCTAGGAACATCCAACACCAAATCTGAACATAGTTACAAGTCTAAAATCATCATACAAACCTACTGAAACCATCAAAATCCAATTTCAAGCCCGTAAAAATTCAAGCTTTGGTCAAATCTTCCAACTTAAAGCTTTCAAAATGAGAATTTATTTTCCAAAATGACTCCTGAAGTTCTCGAAAATCAAAACCAACCATTTGTTCAAGTTATAAAACATCAAATGAACTTCCATGAGGTCTTAAATCACGAAATGAAATGATAGAACTCAAAATGACTAGACGGGTCGTTACATTCTTCCTCAATTAAATATATATTCGTCCTTGAACGTGCGAAGACTCATTTTATAACTGTCAAATAGCTGTGTAAACTTGTCATACACATTGTTCGGTCTATCTCATGCCACTCCCATCCAAATTGACTGCAGATTTCTCTTGAACCTTTGCTCACAAGCCTTCAAACCCAACTTCAATATCCGAAACCTTCTTCCAAAAGCCCGATTCTTGTATATATTCATTGTATCAATCCCAACAAACTATACCAAGTTATAAATTTACTCCCAATATGTAACCACATGATGTATCCCATAACTCATATACCTGTAGCAATATCTTCTAACCGCAATAACTGCTCATTAACAAACTCGGTACCAGTAAAATACCTCATCTCAAATTAATCCTTGTTCCAATCCTTTGAAACCCTGCTAATGATGAAACAAACCTATAGAAACTCATAATCACCCATCATATCAACAAGTCATAGATTCATTTCGTCCGGTAAGAACCATTGCCTATCTTAGACTGCCTACAAGCATTCTTCTTCCAAATATGCCTTATCCAAATCCGATCATTCTAATTCCAAGTCCATAAGCTTCTTTTCATGTAGTATAAGCTGCTCGATCAACAATTCATACCAAATTCCATATGGAACTTCAAACAACATGGTTTGCAAAATAACTCAACTATGACAATTTTGTGAAAAAGTAACTCATCACCCAATAATTCCCTGAGTTTGCCGCGTTCTATATTTAATAGGTCTATGGTAGTTGTATAACTTATTCCACATTTTCATTATGCAATGATTAAGAAAACTTAACAAAACTCAACTCGTGTACCAAACCACCTGCCATAATTGCCATAATCAAATAGTGAGCTATTACCCTAACAAATTCGATGAGAGTAAGTATAGCATATAATTGTAACCCTTCTGGATGCAACACCCAATATGACACCTTGAGCTGTACAAGAAAATTTGACGCGCAGTAGAATGCACATCCTCAACTACTCTATTAGTAGATACACCTAAACTTATCCTGCCTTCTTCTGAAGTAGTAATAAGTCTTCCATAAGTTAACAAGGACCCATTTCAACCTCCACTCATGGACACACATGAAACCTCTAAGCCATCGGCCTCAACTGCGAATAAATATATGCAACCCGCTATCCTTCCAATTACCAACTATATCACTCATGGTCAGCTACAACCTCGTAAGAACCCATTGCCTTGAATATACAAATCCTTGAGTCTCCAAAGTGCTTACTTAACTTGTTCATCATCTCGACACACAGAAACAATGGCAACAACTTCTTGAACCATACTCCTCAAACCAAGACCTCTATGAAGGATATATCACTACACTTAGGTAGATCACAACATATCAAATACCCTAAATTACGAGCTCTATCAAGCACAAACCTTCCCAATTTACTCACCAAAGATATCTACAACCAACTACCCGACTATTAACACACTTCCACTGACCATAACCAAACGATAGTCTCCCCTCTAGAAATCTAATCCCTAAACTCTAAAAGTGCAAGATTTCTCATCCTAATAAACATTCCTACTCAAACACAGCTCCGGATCGCAATCGCAAGCATCTTCAAAATGTGCTTATACATAGATCCTACCATGTCTTGCAGCTAAAATCTGAACCTCAATGACTGACCATCACAGAATTGTCGTAGAGCTTACTTTAGTTATCCATAGACCCCATCTGTAAGTACCCTCTACAACACATTCACTTTTTTGGTGATACTGAAATCTTTACAACTATGCTCCTTAAGCAACTCAAACCATCCGCGCTATCTCTGATTCCAATCCTTTCGCCTGAAGAAATATTGCAACCATGCAAAGCATATTAAACCTCACATGACCTACCACATCTATCATGATGCAATATCTAAGTACAAGAATTTCACAGTAAAAAACAAATCACAAGTATGATAGTCCTCAATCTCTTAGAAATCCGCTTACACATAATCAAGCCACTAAAACTGCACCTTTCCAAGAAGTCATGCAGACTACAACCCAGATGTCCTACCACAAAAATGACTACAATTCCCCCATCATACCATAGAAGTCAATCATTTCCATTACATGCTAACTCAAGTCCTTCATATTACTCTTGACCTGCCTTCAAGGCATTATGCTTCTTTTGAATACATTGTGGCCTTTAAGCAAGATCCATACGAAGTGATCCCAACATGAAAATACGCCATCCTAGATCCGTAAGCCATTTATTACCTTGTATTATGCCCAAAAGTACCTCAAACCGAAATGCCCGCCCAAAGAGACCTTCAGTGAATCTGAAGCTACTCCTTTCATCTCTCAAATTAGGTAATGTAGAATCAATAATAATATAGAAATTCTGCAAATCTCAGGCACAATCCAATGCAAATCTCAAAATATTAGTCGCATAACGAATCCAGCAAATCTGTAAGTAACACATCCTGAAACTTAAACATACTAGAACCATTCTCGAGAGTCAACTAATTTCCTCAGTCTCCAATACATAGCCAATACGCACCAAATAACTTGTGCTCCATTAGCACAAAATACTCTTAGAAAGAACCTCATCCTGGCAATCGAGTAAATCCTTTGCCCTTGCACACGACATCCACAACGAATACCACAGATGAGTCATTCCACAATATCCATATATCAATAAAGTATAGTACATCATGCATCCATAAAATCCCTTGCCTAAATCATCCTCGATGACACCCTTCTCAAATGATAGCTAATCCATAAGCATATCTTCGTCTAGGAACTATAACAACACATGCCAATATGACCCTATCATTGATGGCAGACTCCCCAACTTGGCTTGAAGCCATAATCACGTCACCTTGTAAACCATAATGACTTCTCCTCCTTAACTACCATGATGTTTTACTGTTACTCAACTAAATTTCTCATAAGCTCATATGACACTAGTCATCACACACTCCAAATTATCATCCCAGATGCATACTCATCTTTGTGATAGTTGTGCTAACTTTCGCAAGCGATTCGAACTCTCATTGTAGTACATACATTCCACTAGATAGAAGGAAAACTCTTCATAGGCACCTCATAAGAAATCATACAACCTCAAACCATCTCACAGGAGATAACCCATCTGTTTAGGCTCAATCGACATCTTCATATGACCTTACCGTGGACATAACCACTATGTAATCAATTGATCCTCCTGAGTCTACACTCGTCAATAAAATATAAGAATCCACTTTATTCCACAAGTGAACAACTAAAAGTTCTATCAACACTCTCACTACTCAAGACTACATTACACACCAAGATGATAATCAAGCATCCATATCCCCTTTTGCATATCAAGCAAATCCTTCTCGTCACATCTAAATTATTTAAGAATAATCCTTAGCCACATAATACTCATTACATAGCTATCTTGCCCCTCACAGATCTATCAATCCCATCTCTAGCGATACTATTAGACATATGAGTCCAAAGTCACATGCTCACATAACTAAATCTACTAAGCCAAAGCTACGATCTAAACCTAGCAATAAGTTTTGACTAGCATGTCCTCATAGCAAAGAAATATATCTTGCACCCAATCCACGACATCACAAGTCGTCGGTGCACAACTGATACTGAGTACTCATATCACATACGAATCGAAGAAAGAAACTGAAGTAAGCTTCAAGCTGAACAAAGCCGCACAATAAGAACGAGAAAGAAACAGAAGTTTCCTAGATGCTCTGCAGCCTCTCAAAGATAAGTATGGATGTCATCATATCGATCTCCAAGACTCTACTAGACATTTTCTCTTGACATGTAGAACCTTTGAACCTAGGGCTCTATTACCAATTGGTCACACCCCAAAATTCCACCAAGTCGTGATGGCACCCAACCCAACCTTCTAGGTAAGCCAACTAACATATACACAATCTAAATCGAAAATCGTCCAACAAATAGTAACATAAGAATGCAAAAATAAATAACACAATCCCAAGGACTGATAATACAAGTCATGAGCGACTAAGAATAGGAATACAACACTTGTATGAAGAACGATCTATCATCTTCCTTGAATATACATAAAGAGGAATATAATTCCTAAACTACTATGAACAAGATGATAGCTTGTATCTGAAATGCCGGTACTTCTTTAATGCTAGACTTCATCATCCACAGCAACTCAGCTCTAAAATCTACACATAAGGTGTAAAAGTGTAGTATGAGTACAACCGACCCCGTACACTCAGTAAGCATCTTGACAAATTTCAGTGAAGTAGTAACGAGGTTTTAAGTCAAAAAAATAGTAACTTTATATAACCTGTGCAGCTTAATAATATGTATAATAATATAGAAATATCTAAGGAATGGGAAAATGACATCGTGTCAGTAATAAGGTGCATATTTCGGGAAGAAGGTAATAAGTATGTCTTTCAAATAACCAGGCCAAAGCATGTACAAATGCAGCAAATCCGTATATCAATATAATTTGCATCAAGTAGTCTTAATTCAAATACTTATACATGATCACCAAGGACTATGCACGATATAGGTCCATTTTCTCAGCAAATTCTGAATAGCATTTATGTGAATGCTTATACACGAATTTAAATGACATTATGTGATACCCCCCCCCCCC
>MCJB01041145.1:25953-54900 GCA_002018475.1 Nicotiana obtusifolia | reverse complement strand
CCCCCCCCCCCCCTCTTTCATCAATCAAACACTCTCCACCCGTCCAACAACTCACTAGCAAGTCTTATGCGTACGTATAATGCATCAACTAGTATATGTAGAAGATATACATGAACAAGACATATAAAATACATGAATATGCACAAAGGATTCAACTAAATGGTCAAAGCTTTCACATTTTTGCTCAAAACTCATCACATTGGATCCTACATCATAATCAACCAGAAACCCATCGGTTTCTCACAACTTGCGTGTATGCTTCTAAGAGACATGAGAGGGAAACCCTAGGGGGGATAGATCCATATCCACATGCTGCACGGTAGAAACCTCGTACCATATAATGTCAATTTCACCATAACCACATGGCAGATTCTTTTGCCATAATAAAAAAAAATATCAATACATGCACGACAGAAACCTCGAGCCATAACAATAACAATATCACTAAAAAATTACACAACAGAAGCCTCGTGCCGCAATCATCTCAACTGCACGAATAACTCACATACCATAATCTCAGTCTACATCAGAGGACCATATGCATGAGTATATGCATACGAATAAGAGATAATCTCTATGCATGTGTAATGTATGATTACAAGTCTAACTTGTAATCTATCCAAAAAAAATTATCATTTTGTCCAATTAAGCATTGAAGGTCTAAATATGATCTCTAACATAAATAAGGGGACTCAAGTAGTCAAGCAACAGTCTAAGGTGTATTAAAAGAATAACAAATACGGATGTGTGCTCATAAGATACGTTTGACTATAGCAAAATCAAGTACATAAAAAAATCTCTAGAATAGCTCATCATGCCCAAAATAACATATAATTAACCTAAATATTATTTGTATCATGGCTTATTATGCTCACATAGACATTCAGTCGAGTAAAATACTAAACAAGTTGAATACACAACCAAACAAGGCATAAAGTAGTTCAGAATCTACCCCGAGCATGAATAACCATGGCACACGCATATACGCTCGTCACCTCGCATATACATTATCCCTTCCCCCTCCCCCCCACCATGTTAGCAAGCAATACCATTTATTAACAAAAAGTCAACCTGGGTCCACATACCCGAAATCCAAATCCAATACCAAATTCTGATAACCCATAAGCTACCGAGTTCAAATATATGACTAGATTTCAAATCTGAGTCCAATTCATTACTCAAGCCCTCAAAATAGACTCTTAAGTGGTAGACAAAAATTCCAAATTTTATTTTGAAATTCCATGTTTTTGATATTGATCTAATGATATATTCATGTAATAATCATAAATTCGAATTAGGCTTACTTACCCTAATGAAGTAGACAAAAACTTCCTCAAAAATCACCTCAATCCAAGCTCTTTATCTCTCAAAATGATAAAAATAAAGTCCAAGTATAAATGGCGTTAAATATATAAGTGCGGCAATTTTTCTCATAAACAACAATATTGCCACTCCTTCACTAAAATAGTGATTACATTTTATACAGATATCGTAATGATGAACGGTTTGTCTTTAAGGAAACTAGATTCAAGGGATACAACTTTCATCAATGCATATTCACCCAATTCCTTATAGATTTAGAACATATCTCTTGCGAAGTTAGGTTAAGTGCAGAAAATCACAATTTCGGCATTTCAAATCTTTCAAAACTTACTCCAGATGCGGCGAAACACATCCGAGCCCCTTGTGACTCCATCCAATCTTACAAGTCCAAATACTCTATTTAAACTTGTCCAAAGGCTCAAAATACCTATGAGAACATCACAAGAAAGAATCGAGGCCCAAACCGAATAGAATTTCTCTTAAGTTGTTAAATCTTCCTTCTTTCAAAAGAGTGTCTGAATCACACTTAGACACCTCAGATTACTTTCAAACTTTGAACACAAAGTTCAATTTAACTAGATAGACCTACCAAAAGTCTCGGAATCCAATAACATCAAAGTCTACTCTTGGTCAAATTTATGAACTCTTAAGTTCTTCAATTGCCAACTTTCGACAAATAGTGTCGAATTCTTCTAGGAACCTCTAACACCAAATCTGAATGTATGTACAAGTTTAAAATTATCATATAACCCTACTGGAACTATCAAAATCTAATTCCTAGTCCGTTTACCCAAAGCCAAATTTTGGTAAACTCTTCCAACCAAAAGCTTTTAAGAATTTATCTTTCAAAATACTCTCAAACTTCTCGAAAATCATAAACAACCATTTGCGCAAGTTATAATTGTCACGAACCAAAATCCACCAAGTTGTGATGGCACCTAACCCAACCCGTCAGGTAAGCCAATTAACAACTATCCAATTTAATAAGATTTATTAAGAAAAGAAATGATAATACACCGCTTTTACACAAAAATGTTCCCAGGAACAGGTTGTACAAATCATGAGCTTCTAAGATTAGAATTTATAAAGCTGGCATGAAATAAATAGATCATCTGTTTGAAATGTGCATAAACAGATTTTTATAAATCTAAGGGTACCATGAACAAGACGCAGTTATAACCGGAACGTAGGTGCGTCTTCAAATCTAGCACACGTCGATCACAGCAACATCAGCAGCCAATATCTGCACGCAAGATGTAGAAATTTAGTATGAGTACAACCGACCACATGTACTCAATAAGTAACAAACTTAACCTTAGTTTAAAAGTAGTGACGAGCTGGAACACACGTCAGGGTCCAACACCCATAGCCAACAAGAGTTCATAACAACAGAATGGAGGTAATAAAAGAAGTAGCTCAGAGATAGAATGCTACGCTCGTTCATAGTTCCAGAAAAATAAGCCTGCTTTCCAAGTATATCAGTGAAAACCTGAATCTTTTATTGAAATCACCAAAATATGAGTATGTTTCGTAAAACTGTGATTTTTTCCAAAAATCTTTCAACAAGTAAATATTTCATTTTCAAATGGCATGAGGAAAATACATCTCTATGCCTACATGTCAATGAGTATGTGAAGTCATGAATGACGCAACATCGTACAGCATGAGGAAAATGCATCTCTATGCTTGTATGTCCAGTGTGCATGTCAATGCAATGCAACTCGATGATAAAATCACATGCATACTCTCAGAGTATCAATTCACTCCGTCTTCCAAGCCACTCAGTCCTCCCAGTCACTCAGTCCTCACAGTCACTCAATCCACCCAATCGCTCGGCACTCGCCCTCGGCACTTCGCACTCAGTAGGTACCTGCGCTCGCTGGGGTGTGTACAGACTCTGGAGGGGTTCCTTTAGCCCAAGCGCTATAACAAGCCAATCATGGCATAAATCAATAAAACATGCTGCGACGTGCAGCATGATCCCATAAACATCCTCAACATCAGGCCCTCGGCCTCACTCAGCCATCAATCTCTCCAGTCACTCGAGTTCACAATGCCATAAAAATCAGCCCAAAAAAAGATGATTTGATGTATCAATAAATGGTGACAGATACTGAGATATGATATGCAAATGAATGCATATGACTGAGTATGTAATTGCAATGCAAGGAAATAATTCAATAGCAGCAATGACCTCGGTAGGTCCCAACAGAATAAGCATGTGGTCTAGACATGGTTTCGAGCATAAATCGCAGCTCAAAAGCTCTAGTACGTAGAGATTTCATGGTTCCAGATAAGATTAGGTAACCACACAGTATCACAGAAATATGGAGTCACATTTCACACGGTGCACGCCCATACACCCGTCACCTAGCATGTGCGTCACCTCAACACCAAACACATAACATGTATAATCAGGGTTCATACCCTCAGCTCCATGCTTAGAAGTGTTACTTACCTCGAACAAGCCAAATACAATACCGAGCAAGCCAAACGATGCTCCAAAATGCCATCCCGCGCGTACCGACCTCCGAACGGCTTAAAGCCAGCCAAAAGCAACTCAAATACATCAATTAATGCTAAAGGGAACAAACCCAATCGATAAAGGTCAAATTTTTAATCAAAATCCCGAAATTAACCAAAAAGTCAAACCCGGGACCATGCCTCAGAACCAAGTGAAACTTACAAAATCCAACAACCCATTCAATTACGAGTCCAACCATACTAGTTTCACCCAAATTTCACTTCGAATCGATGTTCAAAACTCAAAAATTCGCTCTATGAATCTTTGGACAAAAACCTCCAATTTTCTCTTTAAAATTCACAATCCAATTTTTCACACAAGTCCCAAATGACATAACAATGCTACTCCAATTCCCGGAACCAAAATCCGAATCTTATACCATCGAAGTCAACTTCCGATCCAACTTATGAACTTTTCATTTATTCAAATTTCCAACTTTCACCAATTAACGTAGAATCCTTCTAGAAATGTCTAAATGCAAATTCGGGCATATGCCTAAGTCCAAAATCAACATCCGGGCCTAAAGGAGCCCTCAAAACTACATTCCGGGGATCAAATTCACAAAAGTCAAACTTGATCAATTCTTCCAACTTAAAGCTTCAACGATGAAATTCATTCTTCCAAATCGATTCTGAATAACCTGAAAACCACAACCTACAATTCACACAAGTCATAATACATCATACGGAGCTACTCATGACCCCAAACCTTCGAGCGAAGTGAAAATGCTAGAAACGACCGGTCGGGTCGTTACATCCTCCCCCACTTAAACATATGTTCGTCCTTGAATATGCCGAAACTTGTTCCAAAGCCATCAAACTGCCGTGTAACCTTACCATGCATATAGCGGGGAGTGATCCCACATCACCTTATTCCATATAGGCCTGACAACGCAACATGATTTAAGATCATTACTTCAACCTTAGCTGGTAAATCACGAAATTCCCCACATCCGAAATTTCCTATAAGATCTGAATCTCGCATCTACACACTTCTATCAGTGTGAATAAGCTGTATCAAGCCATAACCATTACGCAAGATGCAATCACATGACATACCATATAACTCAAATACTCATAACAATAATTCCGACCGCAATAGATGCTCGATAACCAACTCGACACCGATAACAAACCTCATGTCAAATAAAACCTCGTTCAAAACCTTAGTACACTGCCGATGATGAAAGAAATGCACAGAAACGCATAACCACTTTATTAGGTCAAAAAATCTTGGAGCTCCCTCTCGTCCGACAAGAAACAAAGCAAAATCCTGGGCCAATTTCCGATATTATTCTTCCATAATCAAATCTGATAGTATCCGTTCTAGGTTCAATGACCTCATCTCATCAAACACAACCACTCTAGTGACTTGCCACAGCAATACAACCTAAAGCCACAACTCGTGCAATCCATGCACCAATAAGCAACAACCCAAATGTACCCAATCATGGAAAAATGCCTCAAACGAGAAAACCATCCTGCAAGTTCAACAAGTTCCACCGCAATAGCAATGCTACGAACCCATCATACATAATAGAACCAAGACACACGAATCTAACACAAAAGATTATATCCCAACATAACCCAGCTGCAATGCATGACCCCATCCAGACATTGGTCCACATGAAAGGCCTCAAATCACAATGCTCAAAATCAACAACCTCACGCAATTTGACATCTAGTACTGAAAGTGCATGACCATAACCATGGAGAAGCGAATAACACAATATACCACAGTCTGGAGAGAACATAACCAAGGCGCAATAAACCATTCAACATCCCAATAACCATCTCGCTCAAATCCCGCCACAAGACCCAAACAGAACCGCAAAATGTGTGCTTATAACCAACAAATCAGAACACCTCGTGGCATAGAAGGGTAACTCATAGAACATATCAGAACATGAATACGTTCAACTCTAACCTAATGGCACATCCCTCAACAATAGCAGTACAGAGTCAACCAATCCGAACTGGTGTAGAATACACATCCTCATTGGGCCTACCAATGGACCCCAAATCAACTCTGGTCACCCACAAATAGATATATAACCCTTTGGAAGTCTACAATGACTGAATCATAACACATACTCTCATCTAGCTAGCTTTGGCCACAACTTCACAGTCCACAACGACGAAACACTCTGCTTTTGAGAACTCCCAGTCTCCTAATTCATAGAACACATGAATCACCATATATGCTCCCAACTCCACCGCCCGAATGTCTAACACATCTCTCATACACGACCATCCCACGAGGAATACTTTCATAATTCTTCCATGCCCCACATATCAAAATCTGAATATCAGTAGTCGGTCAACCAGGCGAGTACCGCAATACCAATGAAGCATCCGTAAATCAACACTCAGTGCGCCTTCTGAAATGCGCACCCTTCTCAAGAATTACCAAGCATTTATAACATGCATCTATGTATCTAAAACTGTCCATGCTGTCCAAAATTCATGACCTTCCCTCCAATATGAACCGTGACCTTTACATGCAAAACTCAATCGTACGCACCGCATCTATCATGCCATCATATGAAACGTACGAGAATCTCATAATCAACTCTAAGTCACAGGCAGAATACATACCCGAGCACTCAGAAACCTTCCATTTGATCCCATCCAGGAGAAAATCATAATACGCAATATGCTCCTCATATCGGTAGGAAATATCCATCTCAAGCCATGATAGAAACCATCGAAAACTCTTCGAAACCTATTTGCCCATAACCAAACCATCAGAACTTAGTCTCTCAAACTCAACCAAGCCACGGAGGTCGCCAAACCCAAGAGTATTGCCACAAAATACCTATAGAGACTCACCACATAATAAGTACGCAAAGAACTGTTCATATCCATTACCATGCTGATCCAACCTACTACCAGACTGTCCTATTCCTCCGAGTTCCTTCCTAATTACCCTCAAGTTGACACTTCTCCTTGCCAATCACCACGATCTTTACCCAAAGCTCACCACCGGAGACCCTAGCATAAAATTACACTGCCCTAAGGCCCATAAGCTGCCGTATTCCCCCATAAGCACCCCAAAAGTACCACAACCGACACACCCACTCTAAAGAGACCTCTTGTGAGTCTAAAGTCGTTTCCTTCACCTCCCTGATACAGAAATGTAGAATCCATAATGATATATAAATATCGCGAGTCCTGACACCATCCAATGTAAATCTCAGTTTCTAGCCATACACCAATCCGCAATATTCTTAATTGCTACATATAAATCTTTAATCCCTTAGAACCTTTTCGAGAGTCATCCATTCCGCTCAAATCTCAATTGCACCGATCAAACGGGCTGAACGACATGTGCCCTATTAGCACGACAACACCTAAAGAAGTAACCCTGCCTTAACGCGACCGAGCAAAGTCCTACTCCATGCGCACTACATTTTCCACAATAACAACTCAATCATTCCACGATTCACAGACACCCATAAACTGTAACATATCCCGTATCCAAAAATTTCTTTACTCGAGTCACCCTTGATATTAATCTCTGCAAGTCATATCTAATTCACATGTATGCCTCAAATCGAAACCAGTACAATACATAACCACGCAATCATATCGTCGAAAGCAGACTTCCCCACTTGGCTCAAAGCCATAGGACAAAACATTCGATAACTCACAATACCCATACTCTATTACTTCCATAATCCCGCATAGAAGTTCAACTAAATCCTTCATAAGCTCACATAACACCAACCTTATAGTAGCTCAAATCATCTACTAAGCTCGCAGACATCCACATGACGATTAGGTCAACTTTCTCAACCAAATTCAAATTCAAATCTCAACACATATACCCCGATGATAGAAAAGAAACTCTCCACAAAACATCATAAGGATCACACCTCCGTAGATTACTCTGTAGGATATAACCCACCTGCTTAGCCTCAAATTGGCATCTTGTTATACCCTTTCGCAGCCATGATTACTACGCCATCGCTTAATCTTCCTGAGTCTGAACTCATAACAAGACATGAAAATCTACTTCGTTCCACAATTAAACAATATGAAAAATCTTTCAGCACACTCATAACTCGAGAATATACATCGCATCAGGACGGAAATCAAGCACCCAATAATCCTTCTCACATCCCAAGCAAACTCTTCCTATCACATTCAAACCATCTTAACACATCCCGCAGTCACATCATACTCACCATATGGTCATCCAACAGCTCATCGAGCCACAAATTCCATTAATAGGGACACTATCGAACTTATAAGTCCAAAAGCACGTGCTCAAACAACTGAAATTCCCATGCTCAAGCTACGGTCAAAACCCCGCCTTAAGACCTCCAGACTGGCCTATCATCAGCACGCCAAAATCATATCTCGCATCTCATCCATAGAATCACAAGCCATCGATGTAAAACTGATACTGAGCACTCATGTGCGCATACGAAAGCGTGGAAGGAATTTAAAGAGTTATGCTTCAAGCCGAATCAATACCGCACGATAAGGAAAGAAAGATGGGAAGTTTATTGTAAATGCCCCGTAGCCTCTCGAATAGGTATGGACGTCATCATACCGATCTGCAAGACTCTACTAGACACTTGCTCATGACTCATAGAACCTATGAACCTAGAGCCATGATACAAACTTGTCATGACCCAAAATTCACCTAGTCGTGATGGCATCTAGCCTAACCCGTCAGGTAAGCCAATTAACAACTATCAAATTTAATAAGATTTATTAAGATAAGAAATGATAATACATCGCTTTTGTAAAAAAAAAAATTTCAAGGACTGGTAATACAAATCATGAGCTTCTAAGATTAGAATTTACAAAACTAGTATGAAATAAACGCATCATCTGTTCGAAATGTACATAAACAGATTTTTATAAATCTAAGGATACCATGAACAAGAGGCAGCTACAATCAGAACGCAGGTGCGCCTTTAAATCCAACTCCTGTCGATCACAGCAACATCAGCATCCAATATCTACACGCAAGGTGTAGAAATATAGTACGAGTACAACCAACCACATGTACTCAATAAGTAACAAACCTAACCTTAGATTGAAAGTAGTAACGAGCTGGAACACAGGTCGGGGTCCAGCACCCATAGCCAACAATAATTCATAATAACATAATGGAAGTAATAAAAGAAGTAGCTCAGAGATAAAATGCTCAGCTCCTTCACAGTTCTAGAAAAATAGGCCTGCTTTCCAAGTATATCAGTGAAAACCCAAATCTTTTACCGATATCACCAAAATATGAGTACGTTTTGTAAAACTGTAATTTTTCCCGAAAATCTTTCAACAGGTAAATGCTTCATTTTTAAATGGCATGAGGAAAATAAATCTCTATGCCTACATGTCAAAGAGTATGTGAAGTCATGAATGACGCAACATCGTACAGCATGAGGAAAATGCATCTCTATGCTTGTATGTCCAGTATGCATGTCAATGCAATGCAACTCGGTGATAAAATCATATGCATACTCTCAGAGTATCAATTCACTCAGCCCTCCTAGTCACTCTGTTCTCACAGTCACTCAATCCACCCAATCGCTCGGCACTCGCCCTCGGCACTTCGCACTCAGTAGGTACCTGCGCTCGCTGGGGTGTGTACAGACTCTGGAGGGGCTCCTTTAGCCCAAGCGCTATAACAAGCCTATCATGGCATAAATCAATAAAACATGCTGTGGCGTGCAGCATGATCCCATAAACATCCTGACCATCAGGCCCTCGGCCTCACTCAGCCATCAATCTCTCCAGTCACTCGGGTTCACAATGCCATAAAAATCAGCCCAGAAAAGATGATGTGATGTATCAATAAATGGTGACAGATACTGAGATATGATATGAAAATGAATGCGTATGACTTGAATATGTACTTGTAATGTAAGCAAATAATTCAATAGCAGCAATGACCTCGGTTAGGTCCCAATAGAATAAGCATATGGTCTACACATTGTTTCTAGTATGAATCACAGCTCAAAAGCTCTAGTACATAGAGATTTCATGGTTCCAGATAAGATCAGGTTACCACACAGTACCACAGAGTTAACGGAGTCACATTTCACACGACGCACGCCCACACGCCCGTTACCTAGCATGTGAGTCACCTCAACACCAAACACATAACACATATAATCAGGTTTCATACCCTCAGCTCCAAGTTTAGAAGTGTTACTTACCTCGAACAAGCTAAATCCAATACCAAGCAAGCCAAACGATGCTCCAAAATTCCATCACGCGCGTACCAACCTCCAAACGGCTCAAAACTAGCCAAAAGCAACTCAAATTCATCAAATAATGCCAAAGGAAACAAACCCAATCGATAAAGGTCGAATCTTTAATTAAAATCTCGAAATCGACCAAAAAGTCAAACTCGGGCCCGCGCCTCACAATCCTATGAAATTTATAAAATCTGACAACCCATTCAATTACTATTCCAACCATATTAGTTTCACCCAAATCCGACTCCAAATCAATGATCAGAACTAAAAAAAATCACTTTATGAAACTTTGGGCAAAAACCTCCAATTTGCTCTTCAAAATTCACAATCCAAGTACCAAATAACTAAAACCAAGTATAGAACACTTACCCAAATTCATATGGTGAAAATCGCCTCAAATATTGCCCAAATCTGAGCTCCCCAACTCAAAATATGACCAAATGAACAAACCCTTGATATTAAATATTTTTTTCCAATTGTTCTGCCTTGTTTCGTGTGCCAAATAATACCGAAACTCGCTTTTAGCCTCCAATAGATTTCTTGTGAAATTAAAATCAAGTTAGGCATTTGAATCACCCAACTTGGCCTTAAAATGAGAGAGATGTGATGTTTTGAAGTTTTAAATGATGTCTTGAAATTTAAGGGATAAAAAAAAATGATATTTTCGTAATTATTTTACACAAGAAAATCAGCAACGAAAGAATTTTCATTTTAACACCGAAAATACATTCGGAACCTCTCGGGCACAAACCATATATGCATTTCAATCATAAAACACACTATGAACATGCTCGCGCACTCAAATCACCGAAAAGAGATCATCTTGACCCAATTTGACCATGGTCAAACTTCAAATCCTTAACTTAACTAGTTTCTTGTAAGCTTGTACTATATGCTATGCGATGCCTGCCTGCCTTACAAGTTCTGATTGCTGCTAAACCATCCCCAGGCCGAGCATGATAACATGCTAATACCACTAGGAAGCCATCTAACAGCATCCAAAAATATCCAACACATCAACATAAGGCAAGATCAGGCAATGTATTATCAGTTGATCATCAATCAGGTTCCTTTCTCTTGGCAATCTTAACCCTCAGGTTAGGTACTTGTGCTTTTTCCATATTGATCAAAGTTTTTCCTTCAACTGATGATTCATGAAACGACTGAAATGTGAGTGTAACTGCAAAGACAAGACTATGTTAGCTAAAAAATCAGCAGCAATGTTGCCTTCCCTTAGTACATGCTGAAATAGCACATTATAATTGCTCTTTATCTCCTTGATCTTCCTCACTTCTACCCCTATACACCATGGAGTTTCCCATTCCCCATCACTTATCTTCCTCATTACTAAGGAATCAATCTTCATAATCAGTGGATGTAGTTGCTTTTCAACACAATATGCCAACCCCTCTACAATTGCCTTTGCTTCAGCCACTTATTAGTTGTCTCCCATATCTCCCTTGCCTTGGAAAACACCAAATCACCAACATGATCTCGAACACAAACCATATGAACTTGGTCCAGGATTTCCTCTAGATGCACCATCAGTGTTGCATTTGTACCACCCTTGATAAGGAAGCTGCCATGTTACTCTCTTAGTCACCACATATGGCTTGTAACTCTCAAAGAATCTGATCATTTATGGCCATAGGAGAGGAATGCTTGACAACCATGGATATCTCACTCTTGCTAGATAATGTAGAGTCTTGTTCACCTCATGGGTCCCCCTATTGCAAGACACGGTATCTCCATTTTTCATTGTATTTCTCCTCTTCCATAGTTCCCATGTAATTACTGCTGGAGCTGCCTGAAATAATGGCTTGAGTTTAGGACAAAATTGTGCATTCCACTATGCTCTTATTACTTGGTGCACCTGTATCAAATTTACCGCCAATCCTACTGCCTGAAGAAATGTCTTTCATACCTTAGTTGCAGTTTCACTCTCTAAGAACAAATGCTGAAATGAGTCTTCTTGTGGTTGTGAGCAGCACTAGCACTTAGACACCACCATATATCCACCTCTCCTCTACAAGTCATTAGTAGGAACCTTCCCTTTCCACAATCTCCATAGAAAGAAAGATACTTTAAAGGGTAAAACTTTAGTCCACAGCTTACTATATTAAGAATTAGTAGGCGCCCTATGCCTCAAAATTTTCCAAGCACTACTAATAGAAAACTTTCCTGAAGGAGTAGGCATCCATTTAGGAAAATCCCAGTGATCATCAAAATGCACTTCCTGTCTAATATGGTCAGCAATGTCCATAGGAAAAGTCTGCTCCAGAAGCTGCGTTCCAGCCATCATCCACTCTCAAGTCAGCTACCTCCTACAGTTCTTCATTTATTGGAAAGTTTGGAGGAACAACATGATACAAAGCTCCTAATCCGATCCAATTCTCATGCCAAATATTAGTTGACCCCCTATTCATCTTCCATAATATTTCATGCTCCACCTCTTCCCTAGCATCCAACATCTTTCTCCATATATGAGATTCCTCCCTAAATTTTCCACTGCCGGTAGCTCCTTTTTACAGTATTTGTTCCGCATAAAATTAGACCATAAGGACTTTGAGGTCCTAAACTTCCACCACAACTTGGAAAATAATGCTTTAGAGACATCAATCAGAGATCTAAAACCTACACCCCTTTCCTCCTTTGATAAGCAAAGATTTTGCCATTTTGTCCAATGACTACTTCTATTTCTTCCTTGTTAATCCAGAAAACCCTGGCAAAGGTTTTATGTAGATGTTCAAGCACATTAACAGGTGGATCAAGTACAGATAAGATGTGTGTAGGCATACTTTGCAGGACACTAGAGATCAAGGTAGCTTTTCCCCCATAGGACAGTAGCTTCCCCTTCCACGAATGTAGCCTTGCCTTCACCTTTTTAATCAGATCGTTGTAATAAGCCTTCCTTCTTCTTGTGTAAAATATTGGACATCCAAGATAAATGAATGGAAACTCACCCCTTGAGAATCCAGTAATAGCACCCACAGAATTAATTAAAGCTCCTACCACATCAGAATGCATATAGAAGGAACTCTTTGCCTTGTTGATCATTTGGCCTGAAGTGTGCTCATACTTGGACAAGACTTGTATAATCTTCTCTAAAGAGTATGGATTAGCAGAAACAAAGATTATAGTGTTATCAGCATCAGCTAAATAGTTCAATGGATCAGTCCACTTTTTTGAACCTCTTGTCTTCAAATAACTTATTCAAAGACATAGACAGTACCTCTGCAGATAGTATGAACAATGCTGCAGATAGAGGATCCCTTTGCTTGACACCTCTTGTTGAATGGAAAAAACCTGAAGCTTGTCCATTAATCAGAACTGAGTACCAATTGTTGGCAAGAAGATTCCACACCATATTGATGAAGCATTCTGCAAATCCCATTTTCCTCAAAACATGCATCAAATACTTCCAAGACACCCTATCATATGCCTTTGCCATGTCAAGTTTGATCACAATATTGGTAGGTTTTCCCCTTAACCTTATGTCAGTAATAATCTGCTGAGTTAACAAAATAATATCAAATATACTTCTCCCCTTGACAAACCTTGACTGATTGGAAGATATCAAAGCAGGCAGTATCTTTTCCAGCCTATCATGAACCACTCTAGAAACCACTTTGTTTATAAAATTGCTCAAGCTTATAGGTCTGAGGTCAGAGAAAGTTTGGACGTTTGGTTTTTTTGGCAGCAAGACAAGGTTTGTGTGAGTTATAGACTTAGGCAAAGATCTCCCTCCATAAAGTAGTTTTAGCATCTCATGTATATCTTCCCTACTATATCCCAGCATTCTTGAAAGAAAATGCTAGTGAAGCCATTTAGACATTGCACTCTCCCCACTCAAGGCAAATATTGTTGCCTTTACCTCCTCTCTTGTGGGAATTCCACAAAACTCTAAGTTCTGATCACTAGACACCATTGTAGGCATATTCTTAGGAATTCAAAGCTTGTAGGGTCCTCTTCTTTTCTGAACTGCTTTTGGAAAAATTCAACTACAGCCTCAGCTATCATGTCTTGTGAATCTATCCATGCACCATCATTATTATGAATTCTCTTCAACTGGAGCTTCTATATTTTACCATTGACAGATTATGGAAAAATCTATTATTTCTATCCCCTTCTTCAAGCCATGTCATTCCTGCTTTTTGTTTCCAATACTACTCCTCAATGCTCAAGTACTTCTTCAACTCAGCTTGAGCTTGCTGAAGTACTATTCTGTTCTCCACTGTTGGTTCTTCTTCAAATAGCATTTCCTTCACTCTAACGACATCTTCTCTAATAGCCAGTTGCTTGAATATGTCACCATAAGTAAGCTTGATCCATTTTGAAAGAGCAATCTTAACCCTCTTTAACTTATGCTTGAACATCAAGAAAGGATCTCCATAAAATTCAGCCATCCAATTTTGTCTAACCACCTCCATAAAAGATTCATGTTTGGTCCAGAAGTTCAAGAACTTGAACGGCTTGACAAATTGCAAAGCCTCATCTCCACAACTCATCAAAAGTGGAGCATGACCTGATCCTGTTCTAATGAGATGCTCTACTTCAATTAGGGAATAAGGTTTGAAAAGGCAAATTAACACAAATTTTGTCCAACCGTTTAAATATATATTCTGAATTTGGCCTCCCATTCTACCAAGTAAAAGGGTTACCTTTGTATCCAAGATCAAACAGTCCCCATGAGTTAATACAGAAAGCAAAATCTTTATATTCTGGGTGGTGCACTAGTAATCCTCCTATCTTCTCCTCTTCAATAAGAACCACATTGAAATCCCCTCCAACCACCCAAGGAAATTCCATATCACTAGCAAGGTAGTATAAATTATCCCATAATTCTAATCTTTTCAGTGATGAACACTTTGCATATACAAAAGTCATCATAATGTACTTACCAATATCTTGATGGTACACCTTAATGGTTAGCTGTTGCTCAGTATCAATCAGTAAGTCCCACTCCATCACAGCATCAAAGAATAACCATATCTTCCCATTAACATTTGATATTGCAGCTTCCATACCTAGCCTCCTTCTGTACCTCTGAATAAACCTTGGTTTTTGAAAAGGCTCCATAAGTGCTACAATAAAAATCCATGTTCCCTTTGCATATTAATAACTCTCTGAAAGGCCTGCTGTGTCTTAACAAGCCTTATATTCCATATTAATATTTTAATCATCATCTTGTTGTTGAAGCTGCCCTCTTGGGCAAAATTCTTGTAGGTTGTAGTGGTTCCTTAGCTTGAGTTTGCTTCTTTCCTTTCTTTCCATTTCTAGCTGAATCCTTATGTGACAAATCACCTTCCCTTGCTATATCTTTAAAGTTTCCAGCAGTAGACTCATCATCACCTTCATCTTCTAATTGTTGTTGATCCACCAAAGCATTATGAATATCCACATGCAGCTCCTTATGCGTGATTATATCGTGCAACGCCTGATTGGGAGATTTCAATGGTACACTGAATTGAATCTGCATTAGGGATCCAGTACCTGAAGCACATGCCATAGGCAATGACTCAATTGCACCTAGTTCTCTGGGTACTAAAGCATTCCCAATTTCGTCATGTGCCCTCATTGTTGCCTCCTTTAACAAGTCTGAACTCTTCTCCCTGAGCCCCATATTCTCCTGCATCACTTTAAATTGAAGTTCATATACAGAACCCAAATTAGGTGTTATAACCCATATTTGCATACGTTAGCTTACGCCGTAAGTCAGTATATGTAGGTCCGAGAAGAGATTGATATGATAAGAATTTAGTCCTATAGGTATTAAATAATACAAGGGTGTATACGAGTAGTTAACAAGTACTAGAAGTTAAACGAATCAAGGATGTTGTAACTCGTATTTTCAGGTAAATCTAGAGGTGACTAATATTACGAAGAGGTAATGTTTCAAGGTATTTGAATCATATAATATCTGTTTCATAAGTCTTGAAGTCAAACGAGTTGCGAAACAAAAGTCGACAAACGTTGTCGCAACTTACGTTCATAATTTTACTCATACTTTAGGTCAAATGTCATTAAGCTTTTCTCCCAATTTACTTGGTATTACGGGGTGATCTACCCACCAAATTCAAGGTCTATGAGTATAGTTTCTAACTCATTATACCGTTTGTCAATACGAATTGAGAGATATTCGCGTTTTCGCGAGACAGTGGCAAGCAGCTCTCGGTGGGGCCCACATAGGCGGTTAAGACTTGTAGATGTATATAACACACCTCAACCCCGTTTTAAGTCATTATTTTCCAGTATATGCAGACCTTAGAACCATAAGAACACTATCGGGAATCCCGTGGCGCTAGTAAGTTTCTTGTTCTTCTTGTTGTTGCTGATTTTTCTGTTGTTCCAGCTCGTGTGGGAGGTTGTTTTAAGTTGTTTATCTTCTGTAAAATACTCCCTCAAGCTTTAATATCAACTCTAGGTGATTTCAAGCCTTGTAAAGTGATGCTAGTGCCGAAAAATCCTAATTGATTGCTAGCTTCGCTTCCTTGTTCTTGTGGCAGCATTGGAGGGATATTTCGTGGTCAATTAAGGTCAAATTGGAGATTTTCTTTCTGTTTAAAGGTAATGAAACTCTTACCCTACATGTATTTAAGATTATCCAAGTTACGGCTAAGTCGTTGAACCTAGAACGGCTGAGATATATGTCGAAAGGCTTGCTAGTAATGTTGTTGGTTGGTGGACTGTTTAGGGAGGCTCAATATGATTATTGTTGATGTTGTTTGGGCTATTTTTGGTGATTTTTTTAACTTGTGGGAAGCCATATAAATAGGGGAGGTGCTGTCCGTTTCATCGTAAAATAGGTTACGATGATGCATAATAGTTACGACGCTTAAACGATAACGATAGTGTCATTTCTCTTATTGTAGACTAAGGAGTAGTGGCATTTTCATAGCTTGAGATTGGGCAGTATATACAAGGTATGTGAGGCTATCCCTTTCCTTCTTTTGCATGACTTTGATTGTGCGTAATGTAATGAACGAGCTTCCAAAGATACTCCACTTTTAGAGGCTAGCAGTACTTACATTGTTTCCCTTCTTATGGAACGATTGACGTTGATGTTACTTCTCTTATTCTTATGTTATCAATGTTGTTGGTACTTCCTGATTCTTATAAGATTCTTAATGAAGAGTTAATCCTAATAAACGTGTACGGAGGATACCGACCACACGTCACTCCGAAAGATTCAAAATGTGATTCCAATGAGTCCAGCACGCATCATATATATGTATCTATTTTACTCTACCGAGCCGCGCTATAGTCGGCCGGGTACGGCACCTATTGTGCAACCACTGATCAGTTGGATTTTACCGAGCTTCACGTGGCCGGGTATGATTCTACCAAGCCTTTTGATGGTGGGGTACGTTTTTATCGAGCTTATTAGGGCCGGGTACGATATGATGATAATGATGCCCACAGAGGCGTATGTTTTAAGAGTTTATATATATATATATATATTCATCATACATTCATGTCAGTAGCCCTCAGAGGTACCTAGATGTTACGGTTTGTATATTCTCTATGCCTTTTTACATTATTGTTCTTACTTATGCTTTCCTGCCTTACATACTCAGTACTTTATTCGTACTGACGTCCTTTTATTTGTGGACGTTGCATGTCGTACTGCAGGTCCTGATAGACAGGTAGGCGAAGCTCCCCCATCACAGTAGGCTGCCTAGTTCACCATGTTCTTTTCAGCGATGCCCACGACTAGGAAGCAAGTGATTAGTAGACGCCTTGATACAGCTGCAGAGAGGGTACCAGTCAGGCGCCTCCCTCCATAGTAGGCCAAGTGAGCCTTAGAGAGAGATGCCGTCTCAGACCTCATTTACTCCTTCTCCTCCAGAGGATATTAGAAGGCACCCAGCATCTTCAGTTCCTCCATCTGGTACTACAGACCAGGATATGCGGACTGCGGTACAGTTGTTGACTAGCTTGGTAGCTGCTCAGGCTCAGAGGCAGAATACCGGTGCTGCTGATAAATCGGTTAGTGTGAGAGTTCATGATTTTATTAATCTAGATTCTCCAGTGTTTACCGGATCAGACCCCAAGGAGGACCCGTAGACTTTTATTGATCAGGTTCATCGTACACTGCGGGGTTATGCATGCTAGTGATACGGAGGCAGTAGAGTAGGCTTCTTATCAGTTACGGGATTTAGCAATTTTCTGGTATGATAGTTGGGAAAGATCCAGGGGTCCGAACACTCTTCCACCTGTGTGGAAGGAATTTTCTGAGGCCTTTCTTCGTTACTGCTACCTGCAGTTGAGATACGACGAGCTAGAGCTGATAAGTTCTTGAACCTTCGACAGGGTAATATGAGTGTGTGAGAGTATAATATGGAGTTTGATTCATTATCAAGGTATGCTCCCCATATAGTGGTCGAGATGAGCGATAGGGTGCACCTGTTCGTGAACGAATTGGGACCACATCTGATAAATGAGTGCACGACAGCCTCCTTGATAGAGGGCATGGATATTTCCCGTATTCAGGCTTATGCCCAGACACTAGAGGATCGTAAGCGCCAGCAAAGAGCAGACAGAGAGCAGGATAGGGGCCAGCATAAAAGGGCCAGATTTGCAGGGTATTCAGGTGACTTCAGAGGTAGTGTCAGGCCCCAGTCTTCGAGGAGTTTGGCGCCACCTGTAGCTAGTGCTCCTCCACGCTTTATGAGGCCTCAGTATGATCAATTTACCTATTCTGGTTCAGGTCAGAGTTCGCGGGCATCAGGCAAACAATATCATAGGGATACTAGTTAGACGAGACCCCTAACACCTCGTTGTGATTAGTGCGGCAAGGCCCACTTTGGACTGTTCCGTCGAGGTCCGATGCATGCTATTCTTGCAGACAGCCTGGCCATATGAGGCGGGATTGTCCGAACAGAGGAGGTGGTGGTATGGCTCAGCCGACTGGATCTGTTTCTGGTTCTTCCTCATCAGTTTGACCTCCAGCACAGGGTTTTCAGCAGTCGACAGGTCGTGGTAGAGGTAGAGGTGCAGTGTCGAGTTCAAGTGGTACTCAAAATCAAACATATGCTCTAGTAGGTCGATAGGATCTCGAGTCATCTCCGGATGTTGTTACAGGTATATTGTCTGTGTTTTCTTATGATGTATATGCATTGATTGATCCGGGATCTACATTATCATATGTTACACCCTTTGTGGCTAATAAGTTTGGCGTCAAACCTGAATTAATAAGTAAACCACTTGCGGTATCTACTCCGATAGGAGAATTAGTGATTGCTAGAAGGGTATATAGAGGTTGTACAGTGATGATTTATAGTCATCAAACCTCGGCGAATTTATTTGAGTTAGAAATGGTTGATTTCGATGTGATAATGGGAATGGACTGGTTGGCCTCATGCTATGCAAATGTTGATTGCCGTACGAAGGTGGTTAGATTTCAGTTTCCTGGTGAACCCGTCATCGAATGGAAGGGGAACATTGCTACGCCGAAAGGTAGGTTTATTTCCTACCTTAGGGCAAGGAAAATGATCTCAAAATGTTACATTTATCATCTCATTCGTGTTAGGGATGCGGAGGCGAAGCCGCCTACTCTACAATCAATGCCCATGGTCAATGAATTTCCAGATGTTTTCCCAGATGAACTCCCAGGTCTTCCTCCTGAAAGGGAGATAGAGTTTAGCATTGATGTGTTTCCTGACACTCAAACGATCTCTATCCCTCCATACAGGATGGCCCCGGCAGAGTTGCAAGAGTTGAAGGCGCAGTTGAAGGACTTGTTGGATAAGGGCTTCATTAGGCCTAGCACTTCACCTTGGGGTGCGCCAGTCTTGTTCGTGTGGAAGAAAGACGGATCGTAAGGATGTGTATTGATTATCTAAAGTTGAATAAGTTTACTATAAAGAACAAATATCCACTTCCAAGGATTGACGACCTGTTTGACTAACTCCAGGGTGCCAAGTATTTTCCAAGATTGACCTACATTCAGGGTATCATCAGGTGAGGGTCAAGGAAAAAGATATTCCAAAAACAGCCTTCCGGACAAGATATGGGAAGTTTGAGATCTTGGTAATGTCATTTGAGCTAACAAATGCCCCAGCAGCTTTTATGGATCTCGTGAATAATGTATTCAGGCCCTATCTCGATATGTTCGTGATGGTATTCATTGATGACATTCTGGTGTATTCTCGTTCAGAGATAGAACATATGGGCCGCTTGCGGATAGTATTACAGACCCTTCGGGATTGTAAGTTGTATGCTAAGCTCTCCAAATGTGAATTCTGGCTAAACTCAGTAGCATTCCTTGGCCATGTGCTATCTAACGAGGGTATTAGTGTTGACATTCATAAGATCGATGCAGTGAAAAATTGGCCAAGACCTACAACACCGTCAGAAGTCCTCATTTTTCTAGGGCTAGTAGGATATTATAGGAGGTTTGTAGAAGGGTTTTCCTCTATATCAGCCCCATTGACTAAGTTGACACGAAAAGCTACCAAGTTTCAATGGTCCGACGCTTGTGAACATAGTTTCCAGGAGCTGAAGAATCGGTTGACCTCCGCGCCAGTGCTTACTCTCCCAGAAGGAACAGAAGGGTATGTGGTATATTGTGATGCTTCAGGTGTAGGTTTGGGGTGCATATTGATGCAACGTGGGAAGATGATTGCTTATGCATCAATACAATTAAAGAAGCATGAAAATAATTAACTGACTCATGATTTTGAATTGGCTGCAGTAATATATGCTTTGAAGATTTTGTGGCACTACTTATACGGTGTCCATGTTGACATCTACACAGATCACAAAAGTTTACAATACATCTTCAAGCAGAAGGAGTTGAATATGAGGCAGCGTAGGTGGCTTGAATTACTAAAAGATTACGATGTCGAGATATTGTACCATCCCAGTAAAGCCAATGTTGTGGCATACGCTCTCAGTCGTAAGTCAATGGGAAGCCTAGTACACATTGAGGCAAGTAGACAGTGGTTGACTAAAGAGCTTCATCAGCTAGCCAATATGAGAATCAAATTGTTAGACTCTGATGACGGAGGTGTTACTATACAGAATACATTAGAATCATCTTTGGTAACCGAGGTAAAAGCACGGCAATATGAAGATCCTACCTTAGTACGATTGAGAGAGAGCGTTCAGCAGTGTAAAATTACGGCTTTTGAGATTGGAGGAGATGGGGCATTAAGATATCAGGGCCGATTATGTGTGCCTAATGTAGCAGGGTTGCGAGAAAATTATGATTGAGATTCATCAATCCCGATATTCCATCCATCCCGGTTCGACAAAGATGTATCATGACATTAAGGAGCAGTATTGGTGGGATAACATGAAGAATCTATTGCAGAATTTGTAGCCCAGTGCCCTAATTGTCAACAAGTAAAGATTGTGCATCAGAAACCCAATGGATTGATTCAGAATATAGAGATTCCAACTTGGAAATGGGAGGTGATTAATATGGACTTCATTATGGGATTACCTCGCTCTTATCATAAGTTTGACTCCATCTGGCTAATAGTTGATCGACTTTCAAAATGTGCCCATTTTCTGCCAGTTATGACAACTTACACAGCTGAAGATTATGCAAAATTGTATATCAAGGAGATTGTTAGGCTTTATGGTGTGCCATTATCTATTATATCAGACCGAGGAGCTCAATTTACGACTAACTTTTGGAGGTCTTTTCAGAAGGATTTAGGTACACAAGTGAATCTCAGCACGACATTCCATCCGCAAATTGACGGACAGGCTGAACGTACCATTCAGACACTTGAAGATATGCTACGAGCATGTGTTCTAGATTTAAAGGGGAACTAGGATGATCATCTGGTACTCATAGAATTCGCCTACAATAATAGCTACCATTCTAGTATTAAAATGGCCCCATACGAGGCACTATACGGGAGGAGATGTAGATTACCAGTTAGATGGTTCGAAGTTGATGAGACGGAATTGTATGGGCCAGATTTGATTCACCAAGCCATTGAGAAGGTGAAAGTGATACAAGAGCGACTGAAGGCGGCACAAAGCAGGCAAAAATCTTATTCCGATGTCCGACGTCGTGACTTGGAATTTGAGGTTGGTGATTGGGTTTTCCTGAAGATCTTGCCGATGAAGGGTGTTACGCGTTTTGGGAAGAAGGGTAAACTGAATCCGCGGTATATCGGGCTGTACAAAATTCTTCAATAAATTGGACAGGTTGCTTATGAGTTAGAATTGCCATCCGAATTAGAATTTGTCCACCCGGTATTCCATGTATCTATGTTGAGGAAATGTATTGGAGACCCTTCTCGGGTCGTCCCTATCAAAGATGTACAAGTTACAAAGGATCTATCATATGAAGAAATGCCAGTGGCTATATTAGATCGACAAGTCCGCAAGCTGAGAACAAAGGATGTAGCTTTTGTTAAAGTATTGTGGAGGAACAATAATACGAAAGAAATGACATGGGAAGCAGAAGATGAGATGAAGTCTAAATAACCTTACCTATTCCAGAATGAAGATAACGAGGATGTTGGGGGGACGCAGGACGCATTAGAAGGAGAAACGTCTCTATGAGGTAAGTAATAACTTGAGAATACTTTTTCTTAATAGTAAATGGTGATATGCAGATAATGTACATATCTGTAATGTTTTGTATAGCCTTGTAAGGCCATAGGTTGGGCTTAATTGCTTGCAAGTTTGGCTAGTGTCCATTTTATAGAGGAAACTCAGCCGGATATCTCCGTCAGAAATCGACGATGAGTTAGACTCCTCATAAACCCTTACATTCGAGGACGAATGTTCCTAAGGAGGGGAGGGTGTTATAACCAATATTTGCATACGTTAGCTTACGCTGTAAGTTAGTCTATGTAGGTCCGAGAAGAGATTATCTTTGAGATGATAAGAATTTAGTCCATTGGTCTTAAATGATACAAGGGTGTATACGAGTGGTTAACAAGTACTAGAAATTAAACGAATCAAGGATGTTGTAACTAGTATTTTTGGGTAAATCTAGAGGTGACTAATATTACCAAGTTATGTTTTAAGGTATTTGAATCATATAATATCTGTTTCATAAGTTTTGAAGTCAAACGAGTTGTGAAACAAAAGTCGACAAATGTTGTCGCAACTTATGTTCATAATTTTACTCATACTTTAGGTCAAATGTCACTAAGCTTTTCTCCAAATATACTTGGAATTACGGGGTGATCTACCCACCATATTCAAGGTTGATGAGTTTATTTTATAACTCATTAAACCGTTTGTCAATACGATCTCCGACTTGAGAGATATTCGCGTTTCCGCGAAACTGCGGCAAACAGCTCTTGGTGGGGCCCACATAGGCGGTTAAGACTTGTAGATGTATATAACACGCCTCAACCCCGTTTTAAGTCATTATTTTTAGTATATGCAGACCTTATAACCCTAAGAACACTCTCTCAAGGTTCTCTCATGATCCAAGACTAAAACAAAGGGCGAACAACACAAATCAAGTGTCGAGAATCCCGTGGCACTAGTAAGTTTCTTGTTCTTCTTATTGTTGCTGATTTTTGTGTTGTTCCAGCTCGTGTGGGAGGTTGTTTTAAGTTGTTTATCTTATGTAAAATACTCCCTCAAGCTTTAACATCAACCCTAGGTGATTTCAAGCCTTCTAAAGTGATTCTAGTGCCGAAAAACCCTAATTGATTGCTAGCTTCGCTTCCTTGTTCTTGTGGCAGCATTGGAGGAATAATTCGTGGTCAATTACGGTCAAATTGGAGTTTTCTTTCTGTTTAAAGGTAAGGAAACTCTTACCCTACATGTATTTAATATTATCCATGTTACGGCTAAGTCGTTGAAGCTAGAGCTTGTGAGATATATGTCGAAAGGCTTGCTAGTAATGTTGTTGGTCGGTGGACTGTTTTGGGAGGCTCAATATGATTATTGTTGATGTTGTTTGGGCTATTTGGTGATTATTTTAACTTGTGGGAAGTCATATAAATAGGGGAGGTGCTGTCCGTTACATCGTAAAATAGGTTACGATTGATACATAATAGTTACGACGCTTAAACGATAACGATAGTGTCATTTCTCTTAATGTAGACTAAGGAGTCGTGGAATTTTCATAGCTTGAGATTGGGCAGTATATACAAGGTATGTGAGGCTATCCCTTTCCTTCTTTTGCACGACTTTGATTGTGCGTAATGTAATGAACGAGCTTCCAAAGATACTCCACTTTTAGAGGCTAGCAGTACTTACATTGTTTCCCTTCTTATGGAACGATTGATGTTGATGTTACTTCTCTTATTCTTATGTTATCAATGTTGTTGGTACTTCCTAATTCTTATAAGATTCTTAATGAAGAGTTAATCCTAATAAACGTGTACGGAGGATACCGACCATACGTCACTCCGAAACATTCAAAATGTTATTCCAATGAGTCCAGCACGCATCATATATATGTATCTATTTTACTCTACCGAGCAGCGCTGTAGTCAGCCGGGTACGGCACCTATTGTGCAACCACTGATCAGTTGGATTTTACCGAGCTTCACGTGGCCGGGTATGATTCTACCGAGCCTTTTGATGGCGGGGTACGTTTTTATCGAGCTTATTAGGGCCAAGTACGATATGATGATAATGATGCCCACAGAGGCGTATGTTTTAAGAGTTTATGTATATATATATATATATATGCATCATGCATTCATGTCAGTAGCCCTCCGAGGTACCTAGATGTTACAGTTTGTATATTCTCTATCCCTTTTTACATTATTGTTCTTACTTATGCTTTCCTGCCTTACATACTCAGTACTTTATTCGTACTGACGTCCTTTTATTTGTGGACGCTGCATGTCGTGCTGCAGGTCCTGATAGATAGGTAGGCGAAGCTCCCCCACCACAGTAAGCTGCCCAGTTCAGCGGTTATTGGTGAGATCCTTTCTCCGGACTTGCCGTGGTCTTGGTATGCATTTTGTTATAGGCGTTATGGGTATGTCGGGGCCCTGTTCCGGCAATGTTGCATCACTTATGTTCCTTTAGAGACTCATAGACATGTGTCGACTCATGTATAATTTGGATTGCCTTGTCGACTAATTTTCGTTGTATAGTCTCTATGGCAGCTTGTCAGCTCGTACCTTATACGTAGCTTCATGACAGCCTTGTCGGCTCATGACATATATGTTCATGCCATTATCTGCCATTGTTGGTTGTTTAGGATTCATGTCTAACATTTATACTGATCTCATCGGCCCTTATGGATAATAACAAAATTTAGATAAAATGTGCGTTGGTGCTCGGCAAGTATGGCCCGGGTGCCAGTCATGGCCCTCCAGTTTGGGTTGTGACATTAGGGCTCACTATAGCAGAATTCCCAGGAATTACTGTTCCATTGTTGCCGATATAGAGGCTGCTCTCCACGATGGTGTTCATGTTCCTTGCGCAGTGGAGTCTTCCGGGGTCAACCCACTCAATATCCGAGAGAGGGTAGGCTTTTAGCGAACTCCTTTAGCTCAATAATGAAAGTTAGGGTCGATCGGAGGAGGCCTTACCTCTTAGATGACCCAAGCAACTCATTAAGCTATTGGATGGATCCAGCTAACTGTAGCATTCCTTCGCAAATGGCGCCATAACCAACGCCCTATCTAAAAATCATTCTTTCTTTCAGGTCGGTAGGGGGAACCTTCCGCATGAAAGCGAAAGGAAGCGACTGATCATAGAGGAGGTCCGGTCGAGTGAGAGTGATATATTGGAGAGCACCATTTGAAACAAGTCTGTGAAAATGCTGAGAAATAAAACACGAAGAGGGGCAGCTAGACCGAGTAGGGGTTCGAATCTATGTCTTCAAAAGGGTTGAACACCGTGAAGGATCACTACCCTTACTATCAGTTGTTTGGTGATTTAACCCCATTGTATCCTTCAAGACCTTCACACTAGCATCCCCAACTTGATTATTCCCCAATAGATACACCGGAACACCATTAACAGTGGCCACAAACTCCCCAGCATTGCTAGGGTTTACTGTTACATTGGCTTGAATCTTGACTAATGTTGCAGCAGCTGCTCCTTCATGAGTTCTAGCTTCAACTAATGATCCTCTATCACCTATAGCTGGTGGAATTGATTGCTGCAATTTAGAACTTAAACTATCGTCAACCCTAGTGTTTTGAATTCTAGGGTTTACTGTAGTTGTTGGATCCATTTTGTCTAGTATTTGTTCCTACTTGTTGCCCTTCTTTCCTTTGACTATGTAGTAACTGTTGTGTCTATTTGAACCTCCATCTTATCAACTTCATCACTCCATAGAGATTTCCCAGAATTAACCTCATTATTATCCTCCTGTTGTCCTGATTTATACGTTTGAGATGGAATGTCTTGACATGAGTGATTAATTGTCACATTCATCTCCTTTAATTCATCTTTGTTAGTACCATACCTTCTATGCACCCATTCAATTGTGGATTCTTTTCTAATATTCTTCCCAATCGCAGCATCATTAGGATTAGGAGAACTAGTATTATCTAAATCTTGAACCCTATTCTTTCCCGAGCTTAGAATCCCATAAGGATTAGGATTCGAACTTTTTCCTTTATTAGCTTCCTCTCTTTCCTTATTCTCCACTTCTAACACAGCTTCCCTTTTAACAGACTCTCCTACACTAATCCCAGTGTTCTTAGGATTAGAGGTGGAATCCTCAACTCTCTTTGACTGCTCCTTTTCCTGAGATTTCTTAGTTCCTTTTTCCAGTTGCTGCTTTGTCTTGTCATTGATATGATTATTTCCTTTTTCCATCAGTTATCCTCAAAATAGGTTGATCAATTTCTTCCACTTCTAACGCATCAAATTTGTTTTTTGTAGCTACTGCCTCTACTTTGTTCTTTCCCTTCCTGTTGTCAGCTTCATTTGCCTTTGTATTCTCAATAATATGGTCTCTATCATTTCATTGGTACTTGTTCCTTCTTTCTTGCATCCACTCCTGTTTAGCATGATTTGCAATAGGTTCGCCCAGAACTTTATCACTTGTAAGAACCTTGGTTGAGGTAGCGCAGTACCTACCACCTCTTTACCATTATTTTGATCGCCTCATCATGCCTCTTGTGTAATTCTGGATGAGTCACCCAACACTCGACTTCATTATGCCTTTGTTTCTTGCAAGTCTTGCAATATTTTGGCAAGTAATCGTATTTGATTTTAATACACTTAGACTCCTCTGGCCCAGTTTCTTCTTTCTCTTCTATTATCTTAATTCTTTGAGGAAATTTTGCAAGTAAATTTACCTCCACCTTCACCTTTGCACAGCTTGGTCGTGTACCATTTTGAGTAGCCAAATCAACATGGAGTGGATTACCTACTGCATTGCCAATGGTAAGGAGGTAATTCCGGAAAGCTGATCCAAGCAATAGCTATAGGTGTTTCTTCATCAGGTTTCCACAAGGGATTCCACTTGTGCAACGCATCTGCCACATATCTCCTTGTGTTTTTAAATAAAAAGTTGGCTTGAACAATAGATGAACATAATCCTCCACGAGTGATGACCTAATTAATACACGATTATCTTCAATGAGCCCAATCGAACAGGCACCCTTCAACTCACATTGGATAGGTATGACTTTGCGCAACTCGTTGATCACAGGCTTGCCATACGAAAACTTACCCAAGACTGCCAATTGCAAACCATGTTTCACGATTGATTGCTTCACTTCTGCCTTTTTCCAATGTATTATTGGTTCTCCATGTAAATATTCCACTGGTTTCAATGGAACGACGGCTAGGGTTTGCGTGGGAGAATTTAAGGTTTTTGGTTTTAGTAAATTTGCGTATTTTTGGACTGGATTTATGGATGTATTGGATGTAGTAGGTTGTGGGGGAGGTGTAGACGACTGACCAGCCCCATCAGGTGGCTGGCCAGTGGCCGAAGCAGCCATGAAATGCTCGCGAGAGCTTCGTGCTTCAGTCGTCGCAGATCGCCAATCGTCAGAGATCTCCTCCTCACGCGTTAGGGTTTAGCTGGTTGGTTTAGGGTTTTTTTGTATGGGTGTTGGGACATAGTTTGTATGTTTTGTTTTGTTTTCTAGTTCATGAAAACAAAAGGGCGATTCGGAGGGGACTAAGGCAGAGGAGGAAGTTGATTGGCAGGAAAGAGGATTTTTTCTAGAGAAAAGGAGGAAAGTTTCTTTCTAACCTATATTAGTTTTTCGGCCACTGCAGTTATACAACCTCTCTTCCCACTATTTCACGTCCCACCGTCCTACTAAGAAAGAGCTAAAAAGATATAAGAAAATGAAAGGAAGAAAAATAATGGAGAAGAAGTTTTGCAAACTGCTTAAATTCTTAAAATGATTATTATGTAACAAAAATGAGGCTTACCTCAAATATTCAGCTTTAGGCCCCAATAGCCTATTAAAATCTTTGGATTTAATTGGCTTAATTGCATGGTACTTTGTTTTGATAATTTCTCTAGGAGATCAATCTTATCAATTTTTTATAGGTTGATTGGTAATATTTTAATTACTATTCTAACTATTTGGATTGTGGTTAATTAATTTCTCGTTTATTAGTTTAATGAATCTAAACGGAAAAAAGGATAAAAAGAAGATCATTCTGCATATAATTTTTCGTATATGACTTAATAAAACTGGACATGAAGTGAGACATATTGGAAAACTACAGCGAACAATATAGGAAAACAACAGCGCAACTATGCAAGTTGGGATTAAGGTATAACAACAAATAAACTTATCAACTAAATAACGAAATCCTGTCAAGTTTTTGAACCTAAGCTAATGTTAGTGAAAACAACAGCAAAGATGACATCAGGGGCGGAGCTACAATAGAATGTGCGGAGTTGGTCGAATCCAATGACTTTTTTCCGGGCCTTGTAATTATATTGAAAATTGTATTGATACTATATACATTTAGTATGCCGAGCATAGTAGCAAAATGGATCTACCCC
>MCJB01041145.1:0-21417 GCA_002018475.1 Nicotiana obtusifolia | reverse complement strand
AAAAAAAAAAAAAAAAAAAAAAAAAAAAAAAAAAAAAAAAAAAGAAAAAGAACCTAAATGTAAAGCAATGGATAGGTCTCTTGATCAAACAATGCTAAGGGGTAAATTATGGGCTGAACAAAGAGAAGAGCATTCAGAGGATGAAGAAGTAAATCTTGATGAGGAACATGTCAATGACGAGCAAGAGTTTTCAGAAGATCAACAAAGTGAGAATGAGAATCAAAGTGTTAATGGCAATCAGGGGGAAAGAACGAGATTGCTGGACAAGGGGGAGCAAAAAACACAGTTACACCAGCAAGCTGTCGAATTTGATGAGGAAATTCCAGTAAAATCTACTAGAGATGCAGGGGACAGAAAAATCACCTCTATGACCAATGTAGAGGCGAGCATCAACAGGACAGAGGGCAATGGCCAAATATTACAGCTACAGAGTCAGAAAGTTGCTGACACTGATGTCCACAATCTAGTAAAGTTTACTGGCGATACAGGGGTCAGGAAAACTATCTCTATTGCCAGCGCAGACGAGTTTCAACAAGGCAGAAGGCAAAGAGAAGCAGGAAAAAAAACAGGAAACAGGTCTGGTTATGCTGCATAAAGATACACATGACAGTGCCATAGCTCATCAAAATGCAGAACTAACACAAAAGGTAAATAGTTCAAAATTGCTTAAAACTTGCTCAGCAAAGAAGCAGCTTTTCGTCAGGGAAGACATTACTGATGAAGTGGAGATACAGAGAGGTGAAGACAGGGACTTGGATGGAATCAATTGCCCAAAATTTCCAAAACATAGCTAGACAGGGAGACATATCACCGACTATAATTGAACGTGCAAAATCTGCTGGAAAGGGAAGAAAAAAGCAGCAAATTACTGCTAAGTTGCAACCAGCAGGTGTTCAAACCAGAAGGACCGGCTCTAAATCCAATAATTTATCATGAATGCGATTATTTGGAATGTGAGATCGGTCAACACAATGAGTGCCTTTGAAAGACTCATAACAATGCACAGACAACATCATTTCAAGTTCATAGGTATCATGGAGCCAATGCAACAATCAAAGAAGATTGAGAGATATAGAAGAAGAATTGGTTTGCCGCAAGCTTTTGTTAATATTTCAAACAAAATTTGGGCTTTTGTCAATGAAGATTATGAAGTCACGGTTGTCATGGATATGGTGCAACAACTGACACTGAAGCTACATGATCTCGAGAGTCGCACAGAATTCTTTCTTATGCTAGTTTATGCTAAATGTGACCACATCGAAAGAATTGAACTTTGGGACTCGTTGTATGCACTGGCCAGTGACATGACTCTTCTGTGGCTAGTGGGAGGGGATTTCAACGTCATTTGGGATGAAGAAGAGAAGTTTGGTGGCCTTCCAGTGTCACTAAACGAGGTCGATGATTTTAGACACTGTATGAACACTTGTAATCTGTCAGATATGGGCTTCACTGGGAGCATTTACACTTGGTGGAACGGGAGGACAGATGAAGATTGTATTTTTAAACGACTCGATAGATGCTTCAACAACATTGAACTCCAACAGTTGATGCTAGGAATGGAAGTGAAACATTTACCACAGATTGGATCGGATCATAGTCCGATGTTGATAACTTTCAAACATGATGCAACACCAATCAAGAAATCATTTCGATTCTTGAATTTCTGGGTGAAACATGAATCATTCAAGCAGGTGGTCCGAGAAAATTGGAATACTGATTTTCACGCCAATCCATTCACTCTCTTCAATTACAAACTGAAAAAATTGAAGAAAGCACTCTCAACATGGAGCAGGGTTACTTACGGAGACATTTTCCAGAAGGTCGCTAGCTTGGAAGAAATTGTTGCTGCACACGAGATTGCCTTTGAACTTCATCCCTCTCAGCAAAACAGAGAAAGATTACATAAAGTTCAGGCAGAATTGTTAAAAGTCTGGGCAATCGAGGAACAGTTTTGGAAACAAAAATCTGGAATGCAACGGTTTCAAGATGGGGATAGAAATACCAAGTTTTTCCATGCACAAGTGAATGGGAGGAGAAGGAGATTACAGCTCAAACGCATTCAAGACAATCATGGTAAATGGCTGGAAGGAAATGAAATGGTAGAAGAAGCTGTTCGTTACTTCTCTGTTCAGTTTCAAGAAGAAAGAACACCTACTGACTTTGGCATTCTTGAACACATTCAAAGGCTAGTAGAAGAAACAGATAATGCTGAATTGATCAAAATACCATCCAAAGAGGAAGTGAAACAGTCAGTTTTTGGATTAAATGCAGATAGCACAGGAGGTCCTGATGGTTTTAATGGGTGTTTCTTTCAACAGTGTTGGGAGATTGTTGGGAACGACATATGGGATATGGTACGGGCTTTTTTCTGTGGCCAAGAATTACCTCGATTTATCACTCACACTAATTTAGTCTTACTGCCAAAGAAGAAAGAAGTGAATAACTTTGGCGATATGAGACCAATTAGTCTCAGCAACTTCGTCAACAAAGTTTTCGCTCGAGTTATGCATGGAAGGCTAGTAAATCTCCTGCCGAAATTAATTTCACATGAACAAGCGGGTTTCGTGAAAGGTAGGAGCATTGTGGAAAATGTCCTACTGACCCAGGAGATTGTCACTGATATTAGACTAAGGACCAAGGCGGGACCTAATGTGGTAATCAAGCTAGATATGACAAAAGCTTATGATAGGTTTTCTTGGCTCTTTCTGACAAAAGTTTTGTGAAAAATGGGAATTTGCGAGACTTTTATTGGCTTGGTATTTGGTCTTATATCAAACAACTGGTACTCGGTACCTCTTAATGGGCAACCGTATGGTTTCTTTAAATCATCAAGGGGTGTGAAACAAGGAGATCCTTTGTCACCAACACTTTTTATTCTGGCAGCAGAGGCTCTATCGAGGGGGTTAAACTCACTACATACGAATTTGTATTTCTGTGGTTTTGGACTGCCGAAATGGAGCCCAAAAATAAATCATCTGGCATATGCAGACGACACTATAATCTTCTCCTCTTCTGATAAAACCTCCTTACAATTAATCATGGAAGTGCTTAATGCTTATGAAGCTTCATCGGGCCAACTTGTTAATAGGACAAAATCAGCTTTCTACATGCACGATTCAACTGAACAACATCAATAAGGTTCAACGAACTACTGGAATTGGAAGGAATGATTTCCCTTTCACGTACCTTGGTTGTCCGATCTTCTACGCTAGGAGAAAAATGGAATTTTATCAAGGAATCATTAACAAAATCCTTGATAAACTCCAAGGTTGGAGAGGGAAATTGTTATCTATTGGCGGTAGAGCAGTTCTAATCTCTCATGTCTTGCAAGGTATGCCGATTCATCTGTTATCGGCTGTCAATCCTCCAAACTTTGTCATTGACAAACTCCATAAACAGTTCGCTCAATTCTTCTGGAGCAATTCAGTTGGTGGAAAGAGTCGACACTGGGCATCATGGAAATCACTTTGCTTGCCAGTTGAAGAAGGAGGGGTAGGCTTCAGATCTCTATATGATGTTTCTAATGCTTTGTTTTGCAAACTTTGGTGGAACTTCAGGACAAAACCAACGCTATGGAGCTCCTTTGTTTCACAAAAATACTGCAAAAAAATGAACGCAGTTGTTGTTCCATGGAGAGAAGGCTCTCATATCTGGAGGAAGATGATCTAATGCAGAGATAGCATCGAACATCAAATTCTGTGGAAACCAAAAATGGGATCCTCCCTTTTTTGGTATGATAACTGGACGAACATAGGAGCCCTATACTTCAATGTTCCTCAAAACTTCCCGATTGACGAGTCAGTCAACAATGTATTTGAGGTGGTAACAGAAGGCGAATGGAATGAAGAACTTCTGAGAACTTTACTGCCAGAGGACCTAGCAATACATGTCACTGAAAATATCCAACCACCTAGGGAAGAAAGCATACTGGACAAACATTTGTGGATGCTAGATTCGAAAGGGGAGTTTACTGTTAAATCGGCATGGAATTATGTGAGGAGGAAAGGCGAGCGATTGAATGCATATAAGAACATGTAGGTGAAAGGGCTTCCATTCAAAATCTCTTTCTTTCTGTGGAAATTGTGGAAAGTGAAGCTACCTCTAGATGATGCAATAAAAAGAATAGGGTACATGGTTACGTCTAGATGTTGGTGTTGTGTGAATCCACAAGAAGAAACATTGGCGCATGTCTTCTTGAAATCACCTGCTGCTATTAAGACATGGTCATATTTTTTCTCTCATGCTGGATTATCTTTGGATGGTCTAAGCTTGCGACAAGCTGTGATAAAATGCTGGACACACAAGGTTATCACGAGGCTAAAACCTGTTTTTCAAGCATTGCCTGCTATAATTGTCTGGGAGTTATGGAAAAGGAGAAATAGCTACAAATCAGGAGAGGTGGTAACTGTCAGCCGAGTCATATATCAGGCGTCCTCGACATTACAATCGCTAGTGAAAGTAAGGAAACCCGAAATTCAGAATGTTCCGCACAAATGGCCAGATTTGCTAATGATGTTGGAACAATATTCTCCAACATTGCAAGTCAACAAGGTGCTATGGGAATTACCAGTGAAAGGTGTGATCAAAATGAATACTGATGGTGCAGCGAGGGGAAATCCGGGAAGAAGTGCTATTGGTTTCTATCTGAGGAATGAGGAAGGAGATGTTATATATGCTCGTGGACAGGAGATTAAAGAGGGATCAAATACAGAGGCAGAGGCAGCTGCAATTCTGGAAGGACTTACATACTGCAGTAAACATCACCTATCACATATTTGGGTAGAAACAGATTCCTTGTTATTAAAGAATATCATTGACGGAATCTGGACTACTCCTTGGGTAATCTCTGAGCAGGTAGAAGAAATAAGAAGGCTGAGTGCACAATGTAATGCAAGGATAACACACATCTATAGAGAAGGCAATAAGCTAGCAGATCATCTAGCCAACTACTCACTTGATGTAGGCCCTATTGAATGCTGCTCTTTTGCGCAACTAGACAGTCAAGGAAGGAAAATTGTGAACGATGATAAACTTCAATGCCCATTTTTGAGGATAAGAGTTGCAAGGAAGTTAAGGGGGAGAAGATTATGAGACATATTCACTGTGTCCAAAAGCAAGTAAATCAACTGGGAATGTCTCCTATCAATGATGTTGTCTGTGTTACAGTGAAATGGTCAAAGCTGCAGCCTATAGTTGCAGCAACTAAAGAGATGATTTTGAACATCCTCACTCACTTAGATTACTGGGATGTTTACTTGCATCAGCAATCGATGCATTTGCAAGTGTCAATGGCAGATAGAAAAGGAAAGGAAGTGGAGAGGACAGAAAAGATACATTGCCTGGTGTTACTGGGAAGGCAGCTTGTTGGAGGGCAACAAGAGATTAATAACTGTTTTCTTTTTTGCAGAAGCATGTGCTGGATGAAGACACAACACAGCTACAATGTCCAAGGCGAACAAGATACAAATATGAGCAGAAGAATCAGAACAGATAGAACTGGAAACAAAAATAAGGAGACTGCTGAAAATGCAAATTGCGTAATGCACATTTTGCTTCGCATACTGGATACAAGGAGCAACATACACAATTTTATAATTGTTATCATAGATGCACAAAAGGAAAGGGTAGTACAGATGATGAAACTTTCTGGACAACTGAAGAGAAAGCAACTGCAATGGAATACTGATGTAACAATTTTGCTCCTTGGTTTGGCAGACAACTGGAAAGAAAATGAACATAATGGAGTAAAAGAGGTGCACAACAAGTCTGGAAAGCAGTCGACAAAAGCAGCAGAAACAGCAAGCTCAACAGGTGATGCAACAAAAATCAGGTGCAACATCAATTGCAGCAGTACTTGGACCTTCCAGTGGAATCTTAATCGAAAAATTGGCCCAGTACTTGGAACTCCTGTCATGAGGGCACTTATGATACAGAATCAGTCTAGGGAGGCCACACAATTATGTGCATACACTTTCAGAAGTTGCTGCTTCATCTTCGCAACAACTATCCTGACAAGGCCAATTTTCGACCATGACAATAGACTCACAAAGCCAATTTTCGAGTCTGAATATTGGAGGAATCAAGACCAGTTACATGTAGATGTACTGCAAATTTTCAAGCCAACATGGAGTCGGTTTTTTGGAGCCACACAGGATACATTAAAAATTCTCCTTCGAGCTTGGAAGACAAATAGTTTGAAACAAAGGAATGAAATTTCTGTCAATGCTGTTACACAGATTTGGTCGCGAAGGAATACTGGTGCAATATGTAAAAAACCAATACATATGACCAGATGTTTCGAGTCGATGAGAAAGGGACATATCACATTACACATAATAGCAATATGTGGACTGATTACAATGCAAAAGGGATCTCAACTGAGAAGGCAACCTAGTGGAGAGAAGCAAGTTTTACTAACTGTTGTATGTTTTTGCAGAAACAGGTATTGCATAAAGGACATTCCTCCACCCAAATGGTGTTTTGTCAATGCTGGTGCTCAACTTTGTTCGCGATGGAATACTGGTGCAACATGTGGACTGAACATAAGGAGAAAATTTTCAAGAGGTCGAGCAAAATCAAGAATGCTGAGTTGCAAACATGATAGTGCAAAAAATGATAGAGGGCCAAAAGGAATAATCTAGGCAAACATGAAGCTGACAAGGATAATTTTCGAGATTGTTTTCTGGAGTAATCAAGAGCAGCTTGATGCAGAAGTGTTGCATTCCCTCAAGACTACATGGATTCAGAATTTTGAAACCACAAACATCCTCTGTCGAGCTTGGACAATCATAAATGTGAACCAAGATGTGGACCATAGCAATCAAAAAGATGAGGAATACAGACGACATAATTTACCACACAAATGGAAGGACATTGGGAAATACTTATCTGGTCATCATGTTCGAATCCTGTGGGAGGAGAGCATGGCGACATATTTGGAAAATAACATAGTTTGCTTTTTTGCAGGGAACGAAATTGCATCTACGGTCTACTCTTCGACGAACTTCCATTTGGTGGTATTAGTGCAGTGCACTCATTCCAATGGAAGGGAGGAGAAGATAGTAAGCATAGATCCAAGGATGGAGCATACTTTGTTTTGGTCGAATAATGGTGTTTTGAGACCACTGGATGAGAATAGCTTAATAGACAAAGAAATGCGTAAGTAGTCGACAAGGGCAGCAGAATCAACAATGGATGCAGCAACAACAATAACAGAAAGGGAGAACTACAACATCTACAATTGCAGAAACAGTTGGAAGAACAGATGCATGCAGCAGATCAGTGGAAGCAAAAATAAGAACAGTAGCAAAAGGGACAATCAACAGAAACAACTTCCCACAGCAGCACACATCCATCAGTTCATAATCTTCACCAAGGCACGCAACAGAGAAACTTTGGACATCAAATCACAAGATACAAAATCCCAGCAGACATGCATACAACACCATCAAAGTACCACAGACACATCTTGTCGAGGAAAGTTTTTTCACGACCTGAGACACTGCAATGTTGATGAATCAAAATTAGTGAAGGTACTGAGTCTTTCTGATTTTACAACTGAGGATAACACTAGCTATACGAAATTAAAAAACTATCCAGTGGTATTAGCATGTTATCATGCTCAATCTGGAGGTGTGATAATATTGTATAGAAAGTATATCCTGGACCAATTTTATGCAATAAGAGATCCGAGCGAGAATGATCAAAAGGAACAAAACAATGGGCGTGACATGAACAAGGACAGTAACAGAATCAGCAGAGAAGGAAACAGAATTATTGGAAGCAGCAATAGCTGTACTCACAGGACCAGCAGCAAACATAACAGAAAAACCTATAACTGGTCCAGCAGCAATTTCAGAAAAACATTAGCAACCTCATTCAACACCAGGGACAGAATCAAGATAAACTGTAGCGGAAGCAGCATTTTCAAGACAACAATAACACAAGGAATTCACTCCAAGCAGAGATACATCAACCTCAACCTTTCAACATCAAGGCAGCAGAGAAGGTTTAGCAACATCAGAAAACAGGCCACACATCATAGCATTTCATGGACAAGGAATACACCTCACCAGTTTCTCACATGCACCAAAGAACATCAATGCAATTCAGATACTATATGGCTTCTTGATAGTTATCTTCAATTCTACTTTCTTTACAAAAGTGAAAGCAAATTTGAAGAATACTTTTCCATACCATATAGTACACTTCTTAGAAGATTACAATATTTTGTTAGAGGTAGAACTTTTTGTATAAGACGGAATTTTCACTCAGTAAAATTAGGAATACATGCACTTTTTTGTACAGTTGACCTAGACTCATTACCCATCGATTTTGTAAATATGATCGGCTATCGATTCTATAAGATAGACGGTCATAACATTACTATAGGTCTAACCCCCGCTAGTTACGTAGCTGCATTTGATCATCAAATGTGGATGATCAAAATGTACACATTTTCCTATATGGAGGTCAGGTTTATGTCCCCCTCCATCTCTGTATTTTTTGTCTATATATATGAAAATCCACACTAGGCGGACAGCCTAGTGAAATTTATTTTTTAAAAAAAGGATCGAAACATTTGAAGACCGATTTAAGTACAAACGGAGTTTAGCCGTGTGTTCTTAACAAGAACACACGGTTAAAGTCAGTTCCTACTTTAAAATCAAAGTTTTTAAAAGTTTTCAACCCGAGGTAATCTCACCCCCTTTCCTCTGTCCGTTTTTTTTTATTTTTGTTTTCATTTTTTTATTATCGATGTTTTAGGGATTGTCTTCTTCTACTCTTTTCTTTAGTATTTTGTTAGTTTTGATTTTGATTTCTGTGTGGCCACATTTTAAAGAGGCTATAAACACAATAGCCTCTGAAATTTAAGCCAAAAGACTGGGTCCAAAATTAAACTAGGTCAATGCGTCTTGGGCCGGGTCAGTTTGACCCGTTAGGAATTCAAGGGAGTAAAACGGGTCAAGCTCGGGTAGTCAGTAGAAGGTTCTAGCAGTTAACAAATAAAACAAAAGAAAACTGTGGGGGGTAAAGAGTATTTTCTAAAAGTAGAAAACAGATTTCTGTTAGGGGAATCAGATAGGGTGTTTGTTAGAAACAGAATCTGTTGGGGGAAATAGATCGTGTGAGGATTATGAAAACAGAAAAGATCAAATAAAAATAAAGGAGGGTCTGGGGGGATATAAAAAGGGAGATAAGTCAGTCAAAAAGGGGGGGATAGACAATGACATTTAAGAGAAAATAGAAAAGTCTTAGGAAAAACAGAGGTCTCGAAGCATTTAGACTAAATTTAGCATTTTGATTTTGAAGTGAAATCGAGTTGTTGATTGCTGCAAGTTTGCTGTCGTTGGGTTAGAGACGATTAATCATTCACTCAATATAGGTATGTCTCAAAACCTTTTGTAGTTTCAGTTGAAAATGAATGAACAAATTGCTTGAAGTTTAACTTCTCGTGTCTTAAATTTCTGTTCACAGCGTTCTGGTTATTCAGTCACCGCTGATAGTTATGTTTACTTCGTTAAATGATCATTGTCGTGTATGTCTTTGCTGGCTCGAGCCTTATTTTTCTGTTTGTTTGGCTTAGATGGCTTCATAATTAGCCCTGGTATTGCTAATTGATTATCATCTCATACATTCTACTTCCAGCAAGACTTTTGAGTTGCGTGGCTGGATCTGTTCCTTTATAACTGGGCAGATACATCTGCTGCATGGAAATAGATTCAGTTTTTGGTTTGGACTACTCTTGAGCCATTAGTAGTCGTTGGTTCTCTTGTTACTTACTCTACTGCCTAGAACATTCAATGTGTTGTAATCAGATTTCCTACTCAACTAAGATAGGATACTTAGTAATGTGTTGAGTTAGTGATAGCAGGACACGATCTCTTTACATGGTAGATTCTCATCGTAGATTAACCTCCAACTTCGTAAACAGTTAATGAACTAAAGTTATTATACTTGAAATGATTAAAATTTGTAATCATTTTTGCAATTGTACTGGTAAAGTGCATGAAGAGTTAGAATATAGATAAGATTGTTTGGAATTAGTGCCACAGTGGCTGTTTTCTTGAAAGTGGATATCCAGGTTCATAATATTGTCCCGTGGCTATGTTTGTAATCAAAAGTAGTCTCACTTTACATCTGGATTGTGGCTAGTCTATTAAAATAGTGGCTATGTTCATAATCGTACAGCTTGGCTCATTTTAAGCTCCTTGTTTTGGTAACAAATGTTCTATTGCAAATTTCGATTATAGCCTAGTTTATTAAATTGGTTAATGCTGAAATAGTACCATTCATGTAAATATTCAGGTTATTTTGATTAATCCAATAGCTAGCATCTGCCATTAAGTTGTGTTGATAGACTTAATTTTAGATGGCTGGTATAGAAATGATGTTATCAATGTAAAATTTAGAGTACTATCATCTTTGCAAAATTACTGGCCACGTTTGTAACTGTACATCCTTCATATGCCTCTGTGCAGGAATGGCGCTATTAATGTAAACCTAGAGTATGGTTAACTGTATAAAGTTATTGGCTGTGTTTGTAATTGGTCATGATTCATTTGAATTTGTGCACCTTAGCGCTAACTAGGGCTGTTTCTGAAAGAGAGTTTTTAAATTCAAATTTGTTCCTTTATACACAGTTAGTGGCTATATTCGCAAATGAACTCATGTTGACTTATTTGTATTTAAGCTTCATCTACTGCCTATTAAAACGAGTTGGCTACTAATGTGGGTACTCAAACACCATGTAGTGTTAATAAAATCCGCTAAGCTAGTAGAGGTGAGCCACACAATTAACGATAATCACCAATGGCCCTCTTAATAAACTAAATTCAAGACTAGAGTAATTAAGCCTTAACGCTTCAAACTTTAGTAACTCGTTTCTAGACACGATTAATTACATTGTGACTATGGGTACGGTTCCCGTGGCATAGTGACAATGTCAATTTCGAGGGTGCCTTTTAGGTAACCCGATTTTAACAACTTCGAATAATAAAAGCTTTCGAACTAATTTGAGGCGTGCCATACCAAATGAATTTACAAATATATGGCCCTCATTAATTAAATACTTAAAAAAATTCGAGGTGCGCTGTTTAGTAAATTTCATGGCCCTCGAAAACTAAAAACGCGTAGTTTGCTTTAGGCGCGTTATTCTACTAAATTAATTTCCTAAACTCGGGTGCGCATTTATGTGACCCAAATCCAAAATCCCGATGTTAAATTAAAAGACGTTACAAATTGCGGGTACATTTATGTGACGTGATTTGCAACATATTTTGATTAACATTACCACTCTCTGAATAATTCTAAAAGCGAAAAATCAAAATAAAGTAAAATACACTATAAGCTGATAGTAGGTATAAAAAAAATCAGATAATAAGTCAATTATGACAATGAAGCGACCGTGCTAGAACCACGGAACCCGAGGGTGCCTGACACCTTCCCTCGGGTTAACAGAATTCCTGACCTAGAATTTCTGTGTTCGCAGACTTCGTTAAGAAGGTCAAATCTTTTTCTCGATTTGAGATAAAATCGGTGACTTGGAACACCAATCTAAAATTTCCAAGTGGCGACTCTGAAAATAATTAAATAATCTCATTTTGACTAATGTCACTTTAATTATAAAAACTCTTTGTATACTCCTCACGGGGGTGTAAGAAAAGAGGTGTGACAGCTCTAGCGACTCTGCTGGAGATTTGAACCCAGAATCTCTGGTTCAGGGTTCAAGAACTCGAGCTTAAGATGATTGTTATTTTTGGCTTTTATCTGAGTTTTATTACCTGTTATGCCTAATGTGCTAAATGCCGCTTTTACCGCTGTAATATTATTTGAACTGTTTATAAACTGTTCCGAACCTTTCTCTTCTCATCTTCGGGGATGTGCATGCTAGCCGTGACTCCCTATTCTGTTAGTGTTTTACCATGAATAAGAAAGAGGCCGGATAAGTTACAAAGCCGGGTGGCCTTTTGGTGCCCTGTACGTAGCCCCCTCCTCAGCTCGAGTTGTCCGCTCGGGTTCACCAGTCTAGAACAATACCCAGGTTTCAGCTTAGAATAACATAACCTCATGCCGGATCCCTAGTAGGAACGTTTATTTGCATCATGTGCATTTGACTTAGGGGACTCAACACAGGGGTTGCGTCCGTCTAGGACAGGTGACCTTGAATTAAAGACCATCCTGATGCATAATTTACGTGCTATTTGTACATCATTTCACCTCGGTTTGCGTGTTGATCGGCCATTAGAATAAAATTAAAAAATTAAGAAATGAAATGATGAGAGGCGAGGTATAAAAATTGAGGGTCGTTACACATTTTCGAGAAAAACCTGGTGTCCAAAATAAGGCGAAACTCTGCCGAAATTTTTTGAAAAGGAGGATATAGGAAATGAAAACAAAAAAAAAAAAAAAAAAAAAAAAAAAAAAGAAAAGGAAAATGAAGTAAATATTTGGAAAATTTCTAAATATTTTTTCTAAAATCAAAGAGTCTTGAAAAAAAAAAAACCAATTGCTAAATATTTTCCTTCTTACTTTTGGAAGCTCAAAAAAAAAAAGATTTTTTTTTAAATTCAGAAATACCTTTCTTCCTTCAAGTATTTTATTTTAGGAAAATTCAAAAGTGGTTAGGTAGTGTCGCCTTTGCATAAATAGCCCAAATGTCTTCAAAAGGACGCCGGAGGGCTATTTTTGCAAAAACGATCATCTATTTTAATTTTTGGCTACTTAGCAAGCACAGCCCTAATATCTTCTCACTGGAAGTGCTGAAGGGCCGTATTTGCGATAATAGCCTTTTCATTAAACATGTGCAAAATCGACCTTTTTCAGTGATATTTTTTAATCACTTTAAATGTGCAAAATGAGCACAAATCGAAAAATGGAAATAGTAACCAAGATTCCGTTGGAGTTGCATATGTGGTGGAACGATTTGAGTAAATCGGGGCAGAACACGGTAAAATGCTATCTGGGCGGCCTCCCAGATTTATTGACCATTAGGCCCTGGGGAGACATCATAAGGGCCTTAATTACATTTTGGGACCCAACCCACGACGTCTTCCATTTCTCAGATTTCAAATTGATACCAACTTTGGAAGAACTGACGGGGTACATCGGGAAGAATGGAACTCCACTAAGGCATGGATATCTAGTTGCTCCAAGAGCTGTTACCCCACACGAATTCCTAGACATGATGAAAATAAGTCGGGGGGGTCCAAAACCCAGATTTGGCGAACGACTTTGCTACCCTGCAATTTGTTTATCAACTGTATGGTCATGTAGGGGGTTTTAATAACCCAAAAAGAAAAACCTGTAGTAAAGAGAACCGATCAAAATGGGAGGAACATAGGTGTTTTGCTTTCATGGTGGCATTTCTGGGTCTCGTAGTATTCCCCAGAAGACGGACACATTGATTCGGATAGCCGGAGTGGTTAGCACATTGCTCTCTTAGGCCAAGAGTGTCCTTGCCCCCATGATTATATCTGAGATTTTCCGAGCCCTCACAGCCTGTAGGACTGGAAAGAATTTTTTTGAAGGGTGCAACATGTTGTTGCAAATATGGATAATTGAGCACTTATGTCGGCGCCCCCAATACATAAGATACACACCGGCAGAAAGAAGCTACATAGCCGAATTCCGTGCCAGGGTTGGAAATGTCAGCATGCCCGAAGGGGTCAGCGGTCCTCCGTTCCGTCATGGCGGAGCAAGTGGAATAGACGCTCAGTTGCTCTACAGTCGACAAAGTTCTATATATGTTGGCTACTGGGCCTTATTTTCTCCTAATGGGCCTTAGGAGTATCCAGCCCTATGCACCATGCCGGGTCCTAAGACAGTTGGGAAGATGCCAAATGGTACCCAAGGATGAGGATCTTAGCTGTCACGCAATTGAAATTTGTGCCGATGTACAGTTCCCAGAAAAAGTGGTTCGACAGGTCTGGAGCGAATGTCAATACTTGCCGGTAAACACTTGTGTTCGAGACCTGTCTCGGGGCGAAGTCTCCCCTGGGTATCTTGCATGGTATAAGAAAGAAGCTGAGCCCAGACGACAAGTCAAAAGACCCCACCTCCAAGCATTTATTGAAGAGTCCCAAGCCCAATGGGACTGGTTAGCCAAAGAAAGCGAGTATAGGGCCACCAGCAGATTAGAAAAACAAGTCCGAGATCTTCAGTTTGAGAAAGAAGTGCAAGCCGCAGCGGACGAAGGAGAAAAGAAAGAATTGATTCAGGAAAACGAAGCCCTCAAGGCTCAGATACAACAGATGAAAGTGGCTGCCAGAAATCAAGAAAGAAGTCCGGTGGACGGAAAGCTCATCAGCGGTTTGAGGAAGAAGGTAATAGATTGCCAAGATGGTCTGGAAAAATCTGAGGCAGAGCAGGAAAGACTTAGAAAACAATTGGCAGAAAATGTTGAAGGGTGTGCGCAGTTCGTCCGACAAATAAAAAGGAAATATGAAGGAACAATTGCCGATTTGAAAAGAAAAGGTAACCATTCTAGAAAATGAAGCAGAAAAACAAACTTGGAACTTTAAAGCAGACCGAGAACACTGCTATGATCTAATGGCGCAGATGGAACAGGATTTGCGACGAATACAAAATCAGAACCATCATGACCTTCAAGTGTTAAAGGCCCGAGATCAGCAAATAGGCCGTTTGCTGCAAGAGAAGGGCATTATTCGAGAGAGGGTCAGGGCCATTGCCGAGTATGTTATTGCAAAATGCCAGGCCCATGAAGACATGACTCAGACTACCTTCTTCGCGCAGTGATGACATACGTTCGCCAGATAATGAGCGACTTAGAGCAGCTCCAAGGGGATCTTGCACAGAGGCCCGTGGACCGAACGTTTCCCACGAGCCCCAGGACCTGAATCTTTAATGTATTCTTAATTTTGCAAATATGTATTTTCTTTTCTTATTTCAAGAATTGTTTCGAGTCTGTTGTAGTTTGTCTATAAAGATCGAGTCTGTAACAGAAATATTTTATTAATGGAAATTGAAAGTTTACAAAATTTGTTTCCCTATATTTACATTTATTTCTTCGGAGTTATATAGCATCGAAAAAAAATGAATGAAAAAGGGGCAAGAATAGAGCGAAAATAAAAGTGAGAATTAGAAAGCAAAGAAGGAGAAATAGGCAAAGCCGGAATGAAACACGCAATCGTTGTGAAACATATAGGAACACATTTAACTACTTAAGTGCATCACACCCCAATGTGCGATTACCTATTTGTTATTTGTTCAAACTAACCGGTTTTCTTTTTTAGCATAGGTTTTTATAAATAGGTGGTTAGTTTGTTGGCATCCTGGCAAGTCATCCATACAACACCCGATCAAAGCGCCAAACACTCATGGCTAGCAAAGAAATAGACACTGGAGTTGTAGACCCGCCGAGAGAGATTGTTGAGTCAGAGTCAGAACTGCAAGAGGAGGTCCGGAGGTTGAAACATCAAATGGCAGAGATGTATCAAGCGTGGATTAAGGGACACCCTCCACCCTCATTCCCCACCAACTACACAGAGAATCCTGCATCCATTCCAGCACTCTCTCAATCCAAGATGGCCAATATCATCGATCTTTCCCCACAACATGCACCTGGCTTTACTCCTTATCACAATTACCCCGGCACTTCGACTCAAACCTTTCATGCTCCACCAGCCAAAAATACCTCATATCCTGCTCCGACATCTGCTCCTATTTTCCTACCCCCTCCACAAGCTACTCTCCATCGATCTTCTAGTGAACCTGCATTTCCCCACCCCAGATGCCCACTACCATGCACCGGAACCCACTTTCAAAATCCCAGATCCTTACTCCTACATTCCCCAATTTGAGCCTTATGTTGAAACTGGCAAACAACCCAAGAGCACAGAGCAAGAAGAGATGTTTAGGAAGTTGCAGAGTCTCAAGCAATCATTGAGAAATATGCAAGGGTTGGGGAATCAGGTGAGTGCGGCCTATAAGGACTTGTGTTTAATTCCCGATGTCCAACTGCCTACTGGATTCAAGATGCCCAAGTTCAACTTGTATGACGGGCACGGGGATCCTGTTACCCATCTAAGGGGTTATTACAGCAAGATGAGAGGTTCCGGAGGAAAAGATGAACTGTTAGTGGCCTACTTTAGCCAAAGTTTGAGTGGGGCAGCTTTGGAATGGTACACCCGTCAGGACAGTAACAGGTGGTACACTTGGGATGATATGGCTCAGGCTTTCGCCCGACATTTCCAATATAATATAGACATTAGTCAGACCGCCTATCTCTGACCAAGGTAGAAAAGAAACCCAGTGAAAGCTTCAGAGAACATGGTTTTCGATGGAGGGAGCAAGCTGCACGAGTTAATCCTCCGATGGAAGAAGATGAGATGGTTAAATACTTCCTTCAGGCCTTGGAGCCCACTTACTATGGGCTTTTGATCTCAGCTATTGGTAAGTCCTTCAATGATGTGGTAAAGATGGGAGAAATGGTGGAAGAATGGCTCAAGTCGAGCAAGATCATGAGCTATTCAGCTATAAAAGCAACCACCCAGGCAATCCAAAGTGGTACCGGAAGTTTGCCAGGGAAAAAGAAAAAGGGAGATGCCGTTATGTTTGTCTCTGGATCATGACAGGGTCAGAGGGGTCCACCTTGCCAATACACCCATCCACGCCCTCGACCTCAAACTTACACTCAAGCTCCATATAATACCCCTCAACATTACTTTTCCTCGCCAAGCCCCCAAGACTCAGCCAGATCACCTCAATATTTTGTTCACCATACACAGTCATATGCTCAACCCCCTCCTTACCCACAATGGCGTGCCCCTACCCTACAGAACACATACCCAGCTCCACAAAATACCTATCCACCTCCACAACCTTACCAAAACCCCAATGGCCCACATTTTCGACCAAGACCAGAGTATAGGAAAGAGAGGCAACAACGGAAACAAACTTTTACCCCGCTTAGAGAATCCTATGCCAGTCTATTCCAAAGGTTAAACAGTTAGACGTCTTGAGGCCAATTGAGTCAAAAATACCAAATCCCCCTCCAAAGAACCTCGATTATTCCCAAAGATGTGCCTATTGTTCTGACACCCCAGGCCACGACATAGAAAAATATTGGCACCTGAAACGGGCGATCCAAGAGCTCATTGATACGAACCAAATTATAGTCCAAAGCCCAGACACTCCAAACATTAACAAAAATCCTCTGCCTGCCCATGCTGAGACACATATGATCGAAGTGGTTTACAAGGACGAGGAGCCCAAGAAGTCTTATAAGTCTGTCATGATGATTCAGGCCAGTGAAAATAATTTGGTTAAGGAGCCAGATTCCACCAAAGCAAAGCCTATGATAGTTGAAGGGGCGACAGAAAAGCCAAGCCCGCTCAATTTGAAGCCACCAGTACTAGTCGTGAAAGGGATATCAAAAGATATCAAGGCAATCCAGAAAGCTCAAAGGTGATAGTGCCAGGGATTCCCAGTAAGCCTGTCATGATTGTGAAAGGGGCTCCTATTACCCCTATCATCATTAAACTTGTAACCCAGCTGCCGGTGGTTGATACCAAGGTTGTCCCGTGGAATTACAAGAAAGTGATAGTGACATACAAAGGAAAAGAAGTGGATGAAGAAGTAAATGAGACTGGAGGATTGACTCGTTCTGGGAGGTGTTTCACTCCGGAGGAACTAAGGAAAGCCAAGCCATTCAAAGATAGTCAATTGCCAGTAAAGAAACCGGTTACCGAGGAAGAGGCTGAGGAATTCCTGAAGAAGATGAAGGGACAGGATTATTCCATTATAGAACAGTTAAGGAAAACACCAGCTCAAATTTCTCTTTTATCTTTGCTGATACACTCAGAAGAACATTGCAGGGTTCTAATGAAAATTTTAAATGAGGCACATGTTCCTGATAAGATCACAGTGAACCACTTAGAAAAGATAGCTGGCAAAATTTTCGAAGCAAATAGGATCACTTTCTCGGATGACGACCTTCCTATCGAGGGTACAGAACACAACCGAGCTCTATATCTTACAGTGAAGTGTGAAGATGCTGTGGTCTCGAGGGTTTTGGTTGACAATGTTTCTAGTGCAAATATTTGTCCTTTGTTTACTCTGCAAAAACTGAAGATTGGCACCGAAAGGATCCGCTTGAACAGCGTGTGTGTTCGAGGCTTTGATGGAGGAGGCAAAGATTCTGTTGGAGACATAATGCTTGAATTGTCAATAGGGCCAGTCGAATTTACCATGGAATTCCAAGTGCTAGATATAGCCGTCTCTTACAACCTGTTGCTGGGAAGGCCTTGGATATATGCTGCTAAGGCAGTCCCGTCCTCTCTGCATCAAATGGTGAAGTTTGAATGGGATAGGCAAGAGATAGTTGTGCACGGTGAGGAAGATTTGCCGGTCGGCAATGACACGATTGTTCCGTTTATTGAAGCTGATGATGATAAGGGACCTTGGGTCTTTTAAACTTTCGAAACAGTGCCCATTGAGAAGATCACCAAAGAAGAACGCATTCTGGGTCCCAAGGTATCCTCTGCGTCTATCATGGTTGCGGCTGAAATGTTGAAGAATGGTTTTGTACCAGGTAAGGGTCTGGGATCATCTCTGCAAGGTATTGTGCATCCAATATGCCCCAATGGAAATTATGGTACATTTGGTTTGGGATTCACGCCCGAAAAGGAAGATATAAAAAGGTTCAGAAACCCAAAACAGAAAGTATGGTCTCTCCCCAAGCCTATCCTACACATCTCCAAGTCTTTTGTCAAATCGAGAGCCGAAAAACCTCCAACCTCCTCAATCCTGAAACTTGTGTTCGATGTTGATGAAGAGTTAATCAAAAGGTTCCGAAGTCTTTTCGAAGAGATCAATATGGTTGAGGTTGGTGAAGGCTCTAGCAAAGCAGATGTGCAGTTTGTTGGCCCTAACATGAAGCTTAGCAATTGGGAAGTTACTCCTCTCCCCACCAGGAAGGAGTTTTGGTAGTTTGCTTTATTTCCTTTCCTGTTATCTAGGATTATTCCAGGGTTGTAATTCGAATTTTTTTAGTTTCGCTTATTGCGATGTTCAAACCCTTCTATCCTTTTATTTTCAATGAAATGAAATTTCCCGTTTTCTATTATTCTTAGTAATGTTTTATTTTGTTCTTTTGTACAGTTCTTTTTATGTTGGTTGCAGTGACATGATATGCATAAAAAAATTTCAGCCGAGTCTTAAAAGCCAATCTAATTCTGAAATAACAATCCAAGAAGTAGAATATGATGAGGAAATAGAATATGATGAAGAAGCAGCATTTGGGCAAATCAGTAAAGAGCTAAAATAATTTGAAGAAAAACCGAAACCTAATTTGAGTGAGACTGAAGCAATCAATTTAGGGGACCAGGATGATATTAGGGAAACCAAGATAAGTGTGCATCTAGAACCGCAAGTAAAGGAGGAAATAATCAAAATATTGTTTGAATACAAAGATGTTTTCGCCTGGTCGTATAACGAAATGCCGAGTTTGAGCACTGATCTGGTAGTCCATAAATTGCCAACTGATCCAACATTTCCCCCCGTCAAGCAAAAGTTGCAAAAGTTTAACACTGATATGAGTGTAAAAATCAAAGAAGAAATCACAAAGCAGCTTACTGCAAAGGTCATTCGGGTCACTCGATATCCCACTTGGTTAGCTAATGTTGTGCCGGTACCAAAGAAAGATGGTAAGACAAGGGTCTGTGTTGATTACCAGGATCTCAACAAAGCAAGCCCAAAGGATGATTTTCCATTGCCGAAGATTCACATTTTGATCGATAATTGTGCCAAGCATGAGATTGGTTCTTTTGTGGACTGTTACGCGGGATATTATCAGATCTTGATGGATGAGGAAGATGCAGAAAAGACAGCATTCATCACGCCATGGGGAACGTACTGTTATCGGGTAATGCCATTTGGTTTGAAGAATGTTGGGGCAACTTACATGAGAGCAATGACCACCATTGTTCATGACATGATACATAAAGAGATTGAGGTCTATGTAGATGATGTGATCATAAAGTCAAAGAAGCAGTCTGATCATGTCAACGTTCTGAAAAGTTTTTCCAAAGGCTTCGCAGGTACAATCTCAAGCACAACCCAGCAAAATGTGCATTTGGTGTCCCATCTGGGAAACTGCTGGGATTCGTGGTCAGCTGACGCGGTATTGAACTGGATCCGTCAAAGATCAAAGCCATTCAAGAATTGCCACCGCCAAGGAACAAAATAGAGGTAATGAGCCTAATTGGAAGGTTAAACTACATCAGTAGGTTTATTGCTCAACTCACGACAACTTGTGAGCCCATCTTCAAAATGTTGAAGAAGAATGCTGCAGTCAAGTAGACTGACGAGTGTCAAGAAGCATTTGATAAGATCAAAAGGTACCTGTCGAATCCACCTGTGCTGGTCCCACCAGAACCGGGAAGACCTTTGATTCTTTATTTGACGGTCTTGGATAATTCTTTTGATTGCGTGTTGGGTCAACATGACATCACGGGAAAGAAGGAGCAGGAATCTATTATCTTAGTAAGAAGTTCACTCCTTACGAGGTTAAGTACACTCGGCTTGAGAGGACATGTTGCGCCTTGACTTGGGTGGCAAAGTTCAAGCATTATCTATCGTCTCACACCACTTATCTCATTTCTCTCATGGATCCTCTGAAGTATATCTTTCAGAAGCCTATGCCCACAGGAAGGCTTGCAAAATGGCAGATTTTACTTACAGAATTTGACATCATCTATGTGACTCGGACTGCGATGAAAGCCCAAGCTTTGGCCGACCATTTGGCCGAAAATCCGGTGGATAATGAATACAAGCCATTGAAGACTTACTTTCCCGATGAAGAGGTCATGTCTATTGATAAGATTGATCACGACGGAAAGCCAGGTTGGAAACTTTTCTTTGATGGAGCCGCTAACATGAAAGGAGTCGGAATAGGGGCTGTACTTATCTCTGAAACAGGGCAACATTACCCTGTAACAGCCCAGCTTCGATTCTATTGCACCAACAACATGCAGAGTACGAGGCATGCATTCTGGGTTTGAGGTTAGCCATAGACAAGGGAGACCAGGAAATACTTGTTCTGGGAGATTTTAGATTTATTGGTCCACCAGATTCAGGGAGAATGGGAAACTTGAGATTTGAAGCTCTGCGGGTCCTCCTTGGGGTCTGATCCGGTAACCACTGGAGGATCTAGATTGATAAAATCCCGAACTCTGGCACTGACCGGTTTATCAGTAGCACCAGTATTCTACCTCTGAGCCTGAGCAGCTACCAAGCTAGTCAGTAACTGTACCGCACTCCGCATATCCTGGTCTGTAGTACCAGATGGAAGAACTGGAGATGCTGGATGCCTTCCTATATCCTCTGGTGGAGAAAGAGTAGATGAGGTCTGTGACGGCATCTCGCTCTGAGGCTCACTATGGCTTGCTCCGGGGG